>JAOXNG010000064.1:34296107-34309769 GCA_028566535.1 Scolopax minor
TTTTTTTTTTTTTTTTTCTCTCCCCCCCCCCCCCCCTTCTTTGATCTTGTTGCTGAATATAAGTGGAACACGACTGTATTGTTGTGGTGTGGAGCAATCAGCTGCAAGAGTCAAGTCTGAAGGGACAGCTAACAATTAGCTACAAATAATGAGAAAAATCTTCTTGTTAGACTAATCAAAGAGAACTTCTTGCCAAGAAATTTGGAAGTCAACAAATTTGTAAGCCATGTATTGTCTAGACTGGCTCTTCTGGTACAAACAAAATCATAATCAGTGCATTCCTCTGGGGCTCATAGACTCTGAGGACCAAAGGAATCACCAAGCCTTATCTCCTGTACAATACCAGAAAAAATAATCTCAAGCATTAATTCCTTCAGTAGAAGAAATTGCTTTCCCTAGCATGCCAGTACTTGCTGTTAAGTCCAATAAATCTGCAATTGAACCACAACACATTATTTAGAGACACATCCAAGTTCAATTTAAGGACTTCAGGATGTGATGAATTTACTTGGTACACTGTTGGAATGTTTAAATAACCCTCTACCTTTGCAGTTAAGAACTGCATCTTACTGCCAATTTGAATTTTCTTATTATGAGCCAGGAGATGCCATTTCTTCCCTACTGTTACAGAACCCCTATTATTAGATACATTCGCCTTTTAAAATGGCAAGGAAGCTTGATTAAAAGTACAGCACTGTTTGTATTAAGTGTGCAATCACAAACAAAGATCATGTAACATCTGAAAAGAGTATGTATTACTTTTTTCTTTTAATAACAGTTTGCATCAGTGGTCTCAGTGACTCTCTGATGAATCAGAATGATAACTTTGCCTCCACAATAGTCAACTGTTGGGTCCTCATTTTTTAAAGTCTGCACAACACACTCTTAATGCTAACAAATACTCTTTCAACTACAACTGAATTCATAAAGCTCTCTTTCTTAGCATCAAGTTTTCAAGATTTTTCTGGACTCTTCCTTTCCTCCAGTTTTAATTTTCAGCTGGAAGGATTAAGCTTTTTTCAGTGAACACTTGTGAAAGGACAGCCATTTTGTTTTCCAGGTCAAATCCCTTGCTTATGGTTTACGCTGCTTGTTTTGATCTTCTATAAAGTTTGGCCTTCGTTTCTCAAACCATGTGTTACATACTGAAAGGCAGCTATGCAGCAGCTCTGTGTCCACTTGATACCATCTAGGGTGTGCAGGGACCTTTGTCACCCAAAGTTACTTCACTGATTGTTTCATGATTTTTTTTTTTTTAGTATCACTGTGGGCATTGGGGCAGTGTAGTTTTAGTCTGATTTCCTTTATATAATATATATAATTTCACCTAATTTTCTGTATTTTAATTTCAAAAGCATACCTTAAGTGTAGACACAGGAAATGGAATACAGAATATTCTGCCTCCTTCCTAACCAGTTTGTAAAGATGCTGCATACATGATTTTCCTGACAGATCTTTTCCTATGGTTTTACCTGAAGCTTTGAAACTAAGAATATCTGTAGTCTAACCATGGAAATAATTTTATTGAGTCTTCATCTTCTTTTGGTACATTAGTACAAGTACCTGACAGGCATGCCTATTAGTCATTGTCTTTTTCCCACTCCATTGGGATTGTTTAGAGACAGTATCATACAGTATTATGTTTGGACTGTTATCCTTGGGATGTCTTTAACTCCTTTGGAGCATGTCCTCATCAGCCACATCCATCTAGCTACAAAGATCTCTTTCTATAATTTGCGGTAAGAGTGGAAGCACAGCACAAGCATACTGATTTGTTTGGATGACGCATTCCTTCCTGTTTTATGTAAGGTAAAATGCTTACAGTTTAGTTGCACAAAACTGTCTTGACAAGATGTCACTGTTAACAGGCCTGCTCTTAAGCCTGCGACTCTAATACCTAATACTAATCTTTCTAATACCTTGCAAACTAGTGTTCAGAATTTCTGACTCCAAAGAGTGTGCTGCCAGAATGTGTGGGTTTGGTTTTTTTTTTCTTTCCTGATACGAAAATTTCTCCTACAGAACTGGGAGTGAAAAAGCTGTATGAATTTAAGTATTGTCTGGAATTTGTTTCTACAATTTTTGTATTGTCTGCAAACTTGACCGTTATCTAAGCTCTTCTCACTTCTGCATCAGGATGACCCCTGATCCATATGTGTACCTGTATTCAGGATTTGAGAGTGCTGTCTGTGAATAAATACATGTTGCAATTTCGTATTTTAAGAACTGAAAATCACAGCATGGTTTGAATTAAAAAAGGAAGCTGTTTTGTAGCAGTATCTAAAATGGAAACACTCAAACAAAAACAGAAGTAGAATCCAACTCTTCTGCATATCATTGAATGTCTGTGAAGGTTCCTCACTCCTGAATTGCCTGCTTTTTTTTTTTTTTCTTTCTGCTGAGCAAACCCCAAACCCTCTGTCTGCTTCCCCTTACTGTAGTTAAATAATTACCCTGGGTTTGTTACTGTTTTTTTTTCTGAAACATTTTACATTCCTGTATTCTAAATTGAATATATTTTGTAATCACATGGTAGTATGTTCTCCCCTTCTCTATGTTTTTATTTTAGTGTCAGAGTTTATAACTGATTTTTCTCTACAGTGAAGTAAACACGTAGTATGCTTTCTTTGTTCCTTTAGCTGCAGAATTAACTGAAGTTTAACATATATACAGGGTTTTTTTGCTTATAAATAACTGTTCAGGTTGCGTCTCTTTATTTTTTTTTTTTAAAGACAAACAATTTTGCTTGTTCTGCTCCATGTTTCAACTCTGAGATTATGTGAATATTTTGAAACAGTTTTAGAAGTTGCTGAACAAAAAGACTTCTTTTTTGGTAACTAAAACATCTCTAGAATGTGAGAAGTTGGAAGAAAAATATTTTAATCTAAGCCATTGAGCTTGGCTTGGTTCCTCTAAGATGACGACACATATAAGTGTTTTTCCTTTTTTGTCATCCATCAGCCACATGTACATCTGAGGCTTCTGATCTTTGGCTTAAACTACTGTTATGTTTTCATTATAAATGTGCCACCTACTGTAGCAAAAGACCCATCAGCAAATATTTATTAATGTTATCTTCTCCCAGACACATTTGCATAGTAATTTCTCGCTAGATTCCTGTGCTTCTGGTTGTCAAATCTACACTGCTTCTTGTCAGCCTCACCGTAGATTATGAAAATAGTAATAAGAAATGGAGAGGTTGTGGAGCATGGAGGCTTAATGAAATGCCATTTAAAAAAAAAAAAAAAAAAAAAAGAAAAGAATCTATATAATGAATTATAATTAAAAATACCTGCCTGCTGATGAATGTCTAATAAGGGAATCTTACATATGTAGGTACTGTATGTCTTGATATCAAGATTTTAAAAGATGTAATTGTTCAATGTAGCCATAGCCTTGTAGCAAAAAGAAACTTTAAACAAGATTCTAGATTATACTGTGTTTTTTGCTTTTATTTTTAAAACAAATTTTCAGCCTTGTCTTGGAATAGAACTGGTGATGATCATGTTTACAAATGAGAGGTGTTTTGCTCAAAGCTTGTTGTGTTTTAAGTTATAGTAATTAACTGAATGATTATTTGTATTGCAGACATGTCTTAAGATCTGCAGCTTTATAGTGCTTTAGAGACCTGTACAGAACCATGGGAAAGGATCATCCCCAAAAATTTAAAATCTGTTTTGAAACATAATGCATGAAAACAGGAGAGTAAATTGGATGAAGAGAACAATTGCTCTGCTAAAGTCAAGTGATTTTCTTGATTCTTATGAATATTTGTTTTCACAACAATTCATTGTATTTTCGTAGAGAAATGGCTAATGTATCAACAGGTACAAGCAGAATAGCATTGTGAAGATTAATCTGTTTTGCTGCATATTAAATTTGTGTGTTTCTGTAGGACAGTCTTTGGCTTGGGCAGAGTTGCTCTTCTTTTTTTGTTTGTTTTTATTGGGCTAAACACAGTGTAACTGATATATTAATGAGACAGCTATAAAAATTTGATGTTTCTCCTTATACACATTGCTAGTTGTTTCTTTCCATGCCTTGCAAGTAAAACTCAGCCATGAGGGCATTTGCTTTTGAAAAGGAACAATGAATCAATGAACCACACTCAAAGAACAAGTCCACAGTCTAATAGGCTATGAAGAATGAGATGGGAAGAGGTCAGAGGCCTCCTATCTCCTTGTCTCAGGTTGTGATGCATGTTGTACATGCTCAGGTTTTCAGCAACCCAGTTCCAAGTCCTCAATGTTAAATGCAGAGAGTCCAGATTTTATACTTGCTGAATCTTAAAATTGTTTTATTTCAATAGAAATATAAATATGGAATTGCATAAATTTGGATTTACATGGATTTGTAAGCCGTCCACCATAATCAGTGTCCTCGTATGCTGTTAAATTCTTTTTTGATCTGTAGATACTGGGATGGTGTTCAGCCTTTGGTCCATATATCATAGATAAATAGAATGTAAGTATCTACAAGAGACTGTCAAGGAAGTTGGAATGACTGCTGATAGGGCTACATGGTATATCTGGGATAGCACAGTAATTGGAAGGAGCTAGTAGCAGGATATTTTCCTTCAAGTTTGGCACCTATTTCTCTGCTTAAGGGGGAAATTGAATTTCTTAGTCATAGCTATTTGTTGCACGAATTCTCTTTTCAGTTGTTTCTTTGATAATTGAATGGCCAATTTCATATTGCTGGGTGAAGAAAATTTAGCTTTGTTAAGGTGTTTTCTGATGTGTGGAACTGAAACATTTCCAAAACATTAATTTTTTAAAAATATTTTTTCTTGGCTTTATGCATGTCAAATTTGTGAGCAAACGCTTGCACATTCATTTTTCAGTGCTACGTGAACAAAGAAAAGATATTGAAAGGCTAAGTGAATTAATGGCTTTAAATGACTTGGAGATCGAAGATGAAAGGTTTTACAGAAATATAACGATTCTGATTTTCATTTTCCCATTACAGAACTATCTTTGACTTAAGTCCCTTCCTTGGAGAGAATAAGCTTTAGGGCTGGTTGGTTTGGGGTTTTTTCCTTCTGATGACTCACCTGGTTTTATATTGAGTAGT
This sequence comes from Scolopax minor, assembly GCA_028566535.1. NCBI lineage: Eukaryota > Metazoa > Chordata > Aves > Charadriiformes > Scolopacidae > Scolopax > Scolopax minor. The sequence continues at coordinate 34,301,181 of JAOXNG010000064.1, forward strand.
CCTGCTTATGGAAAATATAAATGACTTCTTTTTCTCTGGTTGGTGACTGAGTGTGTAGTCTTCTGCAGTTTTGTGAAACAGGCCAGGGTATGTGTCTGGCTTCGCTCCAGGTAGTGAGCACTTGGAGTGAGCTGGGGCAATGCTTCAGGAAACATGCTGCTTGCAGGAACAGAACTCACATTTCCATTGGCTGGAAAAATAGGAACATCAGCTGGAGTCATTAACATCATTGTCTTTAGGGGTGCCTTTAGCTGATCTGCCTACTTTCCCAGAAAGGGACACTGAAGCCAGTAAATAAGGCAATAAAATATTTCACAGGTAATAAATCTCATACACCAAAAGAAAATAAGATCTAAGCAGTTCTAAGAAGAACACATATTTTTTTCAAATGTTAGGAGATTGAGCTCATATAGAAAAGGCATGGATAAAGAAAAACTGCTATTTTTATAGGAGGTGGTAAAGATTGTATCACAGGAAACTTCTGAAATTATCTTAACTGTTTCAATAATGAAAAAACCAGAAAAGGGAAGTAAGTCCTAAGCAATGTCTGAAAGTGAAAACACTTAAAAGTACGTGAATGTAACCCAAGGAAATACCTGAGTGCAAGAACATATCCCAAGGAGATATTTGAAATAAGCAGAGTACACTATTAAAGAACTGAAAAATAAAAAATAGAGTTCTGCATGCAGTTTTATGGGCATGTGGAACTGATTCAAGGCCTATTTCTTCATAACTGGGCTTTCAAGGATAAAGAAATGACCTCATCTATTACTAAAACCATTGTTCAAAGCATTGAACAATTTTTCAGAATGATTGGTTACTAGTCTTTTGTCCAATGGGTTAAATAAGCTGTTTTTCAATTTATAATCTTTTATAGGGATATATGCGCTTATATGAACATGTAGAATTAAAAAATAACTAAAGATAATTCATAGTACAAAACTGACGTGGGTAGAGAACTGCTATACTATTAGTTGTTTAAGCACTGACAGATGATTTCAGTGAATTGGAATTAATTTAGAATTATATGTATTCATAATAACAACATAAACTCAAATGAGAGCCAAATAATTTATTTCTTCTTATGCCTAAGCAAAGGAAATATGCTTGGGAATATACCAAATTCAGGATTACCAAATCTAATAAGAGTGGAAAAGACATGCTAGTTGAAGTCACTGTGAGATATGCACTACCTAGATATGTTTCGTAAAATATTGCAGCATCTTAATTGCAACTATTCAAAAATATGAAAAATATGGCGAGCTTTTTTGTAATGTTAACATAAGCTACTAAAATCTAAATCTTCCTGGAGGAACAATTCCTGGAAGTGTTTTGAAAGTCAAAAGTTTGGGCCTAACTCAAACAATGATGCTTTTCTAGGCTAACCTCAAAATAAGTAGGTTTTTTTCTCAATTGAATTTGTAACCATAAATAAAAATACAATTCTGTTTGTCTGCAAACCAAGAAGAATGGTTTGCTAGTTATGTTTCCGTTCCTGATAGGTAAGCTAAACAGGTGTGCATAACATTATAATAAATTCTATTCATGATGTTATATACTCCTTATCACCATCATGCAGAATGCCCTTAGAATTACTTTGATGTTTTGAGCATTTTTTGTGTGCAGTTCTTCCTTCCTGTGTACAGGAGGAAACTGCAAGGAAGGATTTATGAAGTAAATGCATAAAGGTATATGATATATTTTAGCGTGTGTGTGGTGTGTTCAGGCTTTGAGTGTGTCTGTATCTTGTGCTTGTGGGATTGTGATTGAATTGGGATTCTTTTTCAGCCTAGTAATCTTTATGGCCCCCATCAACCACTGAAGTCACTTCTACACTTGTCAGTTGAGAATGATGACTCGGCTACGTTTGTCAGCATCTTGAAGGAGGTTCAGACTCATCTATCCCATTAGGAAAACTCCTTCCAGATAGTATTCCTTCTGAAGAAAGGTGGCGTCAGCTGAGGGGAGTGGATATTGCTGAGCATTTTCATGGTGCCTTTGTACTCTGCAGGACTAAGATGGTCCTTAGCTGCATTTGTAAAGGCAGTGGGCTGGCTTCTTTATTTAGTTTGTTAGAGGCTTTTCAGCATCTCTTCATGTGCAAGAGATTGCAGAGCTTCTTTCCTTATGTAAAATGATGTGTGTCTAGAAAACTCTGTTTTTTCCATGCTGCCAAATAAGACCTGTATCTCTACCCACTGCCATGAGTCAAACTTTCTGTCTAAATTGTCTGTTTTGAATTGGTATTTTAACATTCTGCATAGTTCACAAAAACAAACTGATTTTTTTTTCTTTTGTCCTTTCCAAATGTAACAGTTGAGCACTATATTGCTAAAAATAGAAGCTAGGTAGGCTGTCCTGAATAGTTGCCTCCAGATATTCACTGTCCCTCAATTATCTTCTCAACTTAGCAACTGATCAAAGGAGAATTACCACTTGCAAAATTAGATCTGTGATAAAATGTTCCAGTTGTAGCTGCGATCAAGTTGCAAGTTTATGAAACTTAAGCTGAGTCACTCCACGTTTATCATTCTAAAGTATTGTGCGTGGCTAAGCTTTTACACAGGAACAATCATTAGATTATGCTGACTGCCATCATCAATTAGTTTCTAAATTCTGCCTCTCTAAGACAGAGGTGCAAATCCCCATGTCCCACATCTAGATTTCTGCATTTCAGCCTCTGAGATTTCTGAGGGGTTTGTAAAATTGTCTGTTGCCAAGCTGCTTTCTATGAGCACACCTCTGGGAAGGTTTCTGTGGCTCACTTGTTTTATCCAGTAGGAATCTTGAAACAGTTTCTACTCCAAAAATGTGTTCCTGATTTCCCTATTTGAGATGGTAGTGTACAAAGAATTGAGTTGAAGAGCCTGAAACTTCTGCTTTTAGCCAGATTGGACTGTCTTCAAACACATGTGAAAAACATTAAGCTATCTTAGTGTATGAATATTAAATTGACAGAAGCCTGCATAACGTGAAATTATGCATTGTTGATTTCGGTCCTGATTTTTGAGTCAATAGTTATATTAATTTATGATAAACTATAGTAACTACTAATATGATAATCAGATAAATGTGATACCACGGGGCATGTTGGCTTACAGTCTGTGTTTAAAACCCCTTTTTGTTTATTGCGTAATAATACAAGCCTCTATTCATGTGTTAACATGCAATGCACTTGAGTTTTTTCTAAAAGCTGTACTTCAAGTTACTGTTAGAGTAAAAAAAGTATTCACAGAAAACCCTTTGAAGATTTGTATCAAAAATATGGATATTAAAATTAGCAAGCCAGGAAAACTCAAGGTAAGGTTGTCTGATAGTTCATCCTGTGCATCATGACTTCATGGTTAAACAAAGCGACATACGTTTGAGTTTCAGCAAGGAATTGATCTGGCAAGGTATTGAGTTTGCAGTCCCACAGAGCACTGTCCCCACTGGTAGAGGGCACAAGACAGTACTCATTTCCCTATTTACAGCGTGCTTTAAAACCTGCCTCAAGGAGTACGGGATCACAGATAGAGGGAAGAAAAATGGTTATAGGCCAAAATAAAGAAGATTATGTAAAAAAATACCTAATGTTTAGATAGCTGAGATAGGTAGTGCTGTTGCTTTTTCACAAACTGTACAGTTACAAATAGGTTAAAACCCCTCATGGATCATCTTCCTAGCTACTAAGTGGTGATGCTTTCTTCAAAATAATCCATTAAAAGGTTCCCGATGGCAAACAGGATGACCATTAGACAGAAATTTTGAGTGTCAGGGGTGGCATAAGGAGTGACCTGCTTGTGAGAAATGAATGAGTTGATGCTTACATTACCAGTGGAAGGATTGGTGAGGGGGCTAGAAAGAGATGCTTAGCAAAGGACCATAAAAGTTACTGTTCAGAATCTAAACATAAATTATGCTGGTGCTTGTCACTGTCTGATGAGAGCTCTCCCAGCAGTGGCTCATGCACGCAAGCTTTGGTGCTGTCTTGAGTCCAGCCCTCTCCTTCAGGCTGGGCAGTAGGCTTGTTCAAGAGAGGTCATCATTAGCTGCATTTCGAGACTGTTCAACTTCTGCACTTGCGTTTAATGAATTAACATCAAATCCAATGTAGACTTTCATTCTGGCTTATAATGGTGTACATAACTATAACATCCACATGCTGTCTTCAATTATCTGAGCATTATTTTCCCATTTTCTTCAGCAAGCTGTGCATTACCCAGGCTTGCTTGGGATGTTGTGGGTACTGAGCAAAGCCTTGCAGTAGTGCAGTCCCACCACATGCAAGAAATGGTGCTATAGACAAAACCAGAACTGTGACACCTTACAAAGCAAACCATAAGTTAAATTGTAACCAGGGTAAATATTTGAATAAAATGGAGCCAGTGTGGAGAAGAATGTACTGTAGAGACTTATTAGCTGTATCTGAAAAGAGCCCAGAAGGGCAATCCTATTGATTTTATTCTTGTCTTGATGACCTTGTAGTTTGAGTTAATGGTTTCTAAGAGTTTGCAGGACAGTCCTATTTGTCTCCAGTCAAGGAGAAAGGAAAGTAACATAGAGCTGAAAAACAGGCTCTTAAGATTTTGTTCATTCTCTAAATGTTTAATATATATTTTAATTTATGTAGGTGTAGAAATAATGAAAATGTATTCATATAATCTAGAGGAGACTGAAATGTAGTTCACCTGTGTTAAATAACATATTTCTTTTAATAATCTGGAAGTCATCTGGAGCTACAATAGGTGTACTTACTATTACGTAATTGAAATTCTTGATGAAGCTGTGTTTTAAGGAGGAGGGGAAAAAAGGAATGGAGTCTTACTGATTGAAAAGCCAAGCTATTTCTCACTGTGGCATTCATGGTGTGGCTTCAAAGCAGAATGCTTTTTTGCATATCTGTGGATACATTTATCTAGCAAGGAAGCTGCTCTACTTTTGGGAAAGTAGGGCTGCAGAATCATCCGAGGGAATGATCTTTTGTGACAGATCATTAATTGATTTTAAAATTGTCACAGCTTTTGTAAATCCGGACATAAAAGTGAGTATGTGGTATTTCCTGTAGCTAATGTTAAGCAACATCCCAATTTTCACTTGACACATGGCATAGTGAACTTCACCTTCATACATAATGTTGTTGCTAAATCTTGGATGCTGGGCTTCTATAGATGAAGAGGTTGTTGCTGTCTTGTTAAGTATCAGAGCACCCTGCATAAGATCAAGAGGCATCAAGGGATAATGTAATTGCAATTTTCCAAACAACTGTATCGGTTTCAGAATGAAGATTCACGATAAGACAAAATTAGTCAAAATAGATCTCATAGTTTCAGCATAATTAAGATTTTTGCCAGTGGCTATTATGGGAAAACTTTCTTAAATATTTTATCCTTAACCCTTTGAAAGATTTGATATTAGATGAACGGGATTTTAATTCAGCAGCTAGTTTATTAAGCAAAAGCACTTCTGATTCCCAAACTTGTAGTTGACAAAAAGGGCCAGAGTTATATTCACCATATTTAATTACCTTTTCTTTTGGCCTTCCTGATGGAAGTCTTCTTAGGTCTATGTATACGAGAGGAAATTACATTAAAGCACGAAGTGTTTTGTTCTTGCTAAAATGTTAGAAGAAATCAGAAACTATGTAACAATATATTTTTAAATAAATTATATAAAAAGATAAAATCAGGTTTCCTGATAAAGAGCCCCCCCCATCTCTCCTGTAGGCCCCCTTCAGGTACTGGAAGCCCGCTATAAAGTTTCCCCAGAGCCTTCTCTTCTCCAGCTGAACAACTCTAACTCTCTCAGCCTTCATAGAAGAGATAGCTTGTATTAATCAGCCACTCTTTAATTTCCTGAACTAATATCTCATTTAGCACAAGTTATTTTATGCTCTTTTTTTTTTTTTCTTCATTTAAGGGTTAATGCTCTCACCTGCATAGAAAAGAGTTAAAACCAGTTGTAGAGGTCTTGGGAGAATTAGCTGCCATTTTATTATGGTCTTGTTACTGTATCTTCACATGTAACAGAGAGGAAAAGGTTTATATAAAACCAGTAACTAATATTGCAATTGAAAAGTTTACACAATTAAGGTGGAGAAGAGGAAAGAACTTGTGGCTGAAAATTTACAATAGTTTTATTCTGGTGAATTAAATTTTTTTCTGAATAGACAACAGAAAAAATAAGAAGGATAAGTAAAGGATTTGGGATTTGACCTTTCTGTTTGTAAAACTAATGAATACATTTTGTAATTAAATGCTAGTCTTATGTGAAATTATAATAAGCCCATTTCCGGGTCAGTAGTGACTGGCTATTCTTATCTGCTACCAAAAAAAATGCATTCTTTGAGGAAGAGGAGCACAGAGCATGGAATGTGAGGTGCTGTTGCAGCTAGTTATAATCAACAAGAACTTTTGTGTCAATATCATAATAACGAGTAAAATAAAATCTGGCAAACTGTATGGGGTAGGCTGGGTTAAGTGTTTCCCTTCATGTTTCAGCAATTGAAGCTGCAGAAATGAAATTGCCATATTCACCCTTCCAAACCCTGATTATGTGTAAATTTTTTTTTTTTTTAATTTTAATATAAAAGTGGATTTCCTGTGTTACTTTCACACTAGGAACTTCAGAGAATACATGGAGCAATAGACATCTTTAAAAAGCCTCATCTAGATCATTCTTGGAGGTTTTATATCTTGAAAATTTTAAGTCACAGTATTTTGAGGTGTGATTTAGTCATAAGAACAATAGTTTTTCCATCTCTCAGGTTTCTGTACACAGAAAGGACTCGATCATTTCACACAGTCTACAGTTGATTTTGGCAGGTTGCTGTTATCGATATAGAAGGCCACTTTCACTGTAGGTTAATTTAATGAGATTTTTTTGGGTTATTTTTATGCTTTAGAATTGTATGTATAGATATCCCATCTAGTACTAGATAAAACTGTTCATCTTCAATGGACTGTGATGTAGATAATGGCTGTGACTTGGAACTTGCTTAAGTAAGAAACCCTGTACAAGCAGAATTGTGGAAAACATCACAGGGTTTCACTAACTGTTTTGAAAAAGGGTGAACAAGACATAAGTTCTTTGTTAAATTAACATAAAAATATTATTATTCTTATGACACATTTTTTTTCACTGCATCAATTTTTTTTTTTATAAGTCTTTTGGAATCTTCATCATATATGTTATACTTATAACCTTTATCATGACATGTTCTTGCAAAACAGGTTAATTGGATTATTGGAGAACAGCCCAGTCTGTAAGGGACCTTATCTGGTCCTTATCTGGTCTGACCTTTCTTGGGAAGGGGAGCCTTGATGAGGTTATCTAGCACCCTTTCCAGTCGCTTCTTGAAAACCTCCAGTAATGCAGACTTCTGCAAGTCCCTGGGGAGGTTTTCCCAGTGAATGATTGATCTCACTGTAAAAACAAACAAACAAACAAACAAAAAAACCCAAAAAAAACAAAACCAAAACAAACACCCACAAAAAACAACAACAAAAAACCCCCAACCTTTTCTCATATTAAGATGAAACCTCTCCCACTGTAACTTGTAGTTGTTGCCCCTTGTCTTCTCAATGTGATTCCTTGTGAAGAAAGAGCCTCCATCTTCTTTGTAGCTGCCCTTTTAAGTACTGTAATACTGTGATGAAGTATCCCAAAGCCTTCTCTTTTACAAGGAGATAAGACCCAACTCCTTCAGTCATTCCTCACAGGGCATGTTCTCCAGCCCTTTGATCATCTTCAAGGCCCTTCTTTGGACCTCTGCAGTCTGTCCACATCTGTCTTGATTTGTGGGGAGCAGAACTGTACACAGTCTACTAGCTGCAGCCTGACAAGCACTGAGAGGGATGGTCACATCTCTATCTCTGCTTATAAAGCCTTTGTGGATCCAGGATTAAAGATTAACCTTAATTAAGATTAAGCATATTTTTGCTTTATACTGAGATTTTTAAAGTGATAGAAATGACTAGAGCTTGTTATGCTGTTTGACAATCTCTCGGGTTTTTGATTTGCAGTCAGTAATGTTAGACATAGTTTCTATTTTATTATCTTCTTTATATGTGGGTTCTTATATGATTTTATGTCTATTTCTCTGTAAGACAAAACTATGGTATCGGTCTTCCTCAAGAAGTAAATGTGAGATTGCAAGAGATGTATTTTAGTGCTAGTCAGGAACTGTGTTCCTGATGAGCCTTAACATATGAAAATAAGTTATATGAAGGATTAAGACAAAGCTGCTCTGGCTATTCGTTGCATCTCAGCTTTCAGTCTAGATCCAAATCTGGCTCTGGTACAGAAACAACACTTGTCTCATTAGTCAGTTTTTCTCTTGTCCGGGGCCAGTAATGCTGACTGATATAAATGAATGTGAACTGTTTGGGAAGGACAGAGAGAAGAGTGCTTATTTGACTCTGTTCAAAATACTAATTTTTTTTTTCTGATTTCTTAATATGGAAATATTAATATCTCACAGTTCTGTTGCTGCTATTCTTTCATGTTTATTTACACTGCTAGGAGACAAATGCTTGGCAGTAGGTCCTATCTATTTCCAAAAGAGCAAAAATTTTCTGTAAGGGCCCCTTTCTAGGTTCAGGAGTTACC
>JAOXNG010000064.1:34313975-34325522 GCA_028566535.1 Scolopax minor
CAAAGGGATAAAACTGGTACGTTTCAGGTGCTCTGGAAGAAATACATACCTGAATGCATGTGATAAAAGGCAGCTAAGATATCAAATAAGAAGATTAGGGGTTATATTGCAAGATTAGTATTTTATACAGATTGGAAAGAGAGGATGTTACATATACATTGCAAATAACCTTCTCTGAGGAAAGCTGATCGAATACAAGGTGAATGAGGAATAATATTTCAAGATGAAGTAATTGCTCTGAGGTGTCACTGTGACTTTTGAGCGGTAACAGCATACCCCACACAATTCACGTGACACTTTTAGAAGTGTTAGCTTTGGAAGCTGCAGAGCAAACTGCTGGAATTTTCCATCAAAACGGTGAAGGTGGAGGTCTGATAGTGAAACCGCTGATGCAGTGCTGTTCCCGGCATCGGGGACGGGAGTGTTGTTTTTCTTCCATTCAAAGCCTGGAAATTTTCAGCCAATATTCTGTATATCTTGCACTTGTTCATACACAGCTTTGGAAGCATATGCTTGTATTCACAGTAGATATAAATACTTATGGAGTCTCAGAAACATTGAAACAACTGTGTGCATCTGTGAACCTGCAAACCTTTTGGGATGGATTTTAACAGGTGTAAATCTGCTTCTAGTTCTGATGTGTCTGTACAGATACCATCTCTGCAAAGCCTGTGCACACAATTCAATGATGTGTAGATGGTGTGGTGGTCAATTTGTAGAAAAAGAAGGCTGGCTGCCAAGAAAAATTAACTCCATGTCTTGTGTCAGTTAAGCTGTTTAATTGGCTTTCACACATAAGGCTGAAATAATAATGAGCTACTGCTTGTTACCCTGCACTGAGAGACCAGTTTCTTTGTAGAGTAACAGGCATCCATCTGCTTCAGAGGGAATTTAGTACAGCAGACTGTGTCCTACTGCACTGGAATTCTGCTGTCTGACCCCAGAAATGATCTTCCTGTGCAGTGCAGAACCCTTGGTCATCTTCTCATACACATCTTCCATGTCCAAAATAATCCTGACATGGATTCTCATGTGTTGCGTGTCTCCATTCCTTACAACTTTCTCCCTTCCCATGATCTGCAACATAGCCATGCTGATGCAAGAGTGTGCTTGCTTTCTAGCTGGCTCTGAAGTGCGTGCTGTTGATCTCACGTATTGCAGAAATACAGAAATATTGGAACCGAGGCTCCAGAATGAAATATTACGCAAATCCAGGCACAAAAATCAGCTGCTAACTCAAGCAGCTCCAAAGAGGAAAAAGATTTCGTGTACAAGAATGAAAAACAAAGGATGAGAGGCCAGTATCATCACAGTGGTGCACAGTGGAGTGTGAATTAAGTAGAAAAAGGATAGATGGAAAGACCAAGGAAAGGAAAGCTGAGAAAAGTGGCAAACAAGAAGGAATAAAGGGAAGGGAATCTGGGAATATGCAATTCCTCTCCAGCTTGGGGAGGCTGTGTGGGAGAAGACTGGAGCCAATACACAGTCCACAGAAGAACAAACACAGAAGAACACATTTGCAGAGTATGGGTAGAAATTGTGTTTCTTAAACTGTGCCAGTTAAGTAGATAAGCCCCTGAAGGCAGCAGACTTTCCTCAGCATCTGTTTTACAATTCTGGATTAATGCACATACTAAGAGAGTTGCACCGTTTCATACTTGAGTCCTGTTGAAACATTGGGATTATGACTATACTGTGTAGCCTTCCATCCAGTATTTTATTAGAACCATTTTCATTGGAGAAACTTCCTATTGTGCCCTGCCATTAAACAAGAATTTCCATTCAGGGAGGGGGGAAAAAAAAGTTTAAATCTGAACAGAATGAGATATTAGTATTTCAGATAAGTCTGCCAATAAGATCTCCTAATGAGTGAACCTGTGAGTCGGGGGTGGTGTTTCTTGACATGGTTTCAATTCTTGTTCTGTTTCTTCTTGCATCAGGATGCTGCTCTTTTAATAATCCAGCACATAAACATCAGAAGGTAATTTGGGGTCATTACTAGCACAGGTTTGAGTCAGAAGCTCAGTAGTGTCAGCAACTCTGAGTATTACAAAAGACAACTGTCCTGACAAAAATAAGAACTGCATTGATCAATGTGTCATTATCTCCTTAAAAATGTAAATGAAACAAACCAGTTTATCAAATGTTTTTTGTCTTAGCTATGCTGCTTCTGATTTGAAATTTTGTTTTGAAACACTTCAGGGAGAGGGAAAAAGCTATATTAATAATTGTTATGGTCCGTAAAACTGGGGATTAATGCAATTTGAGCTGTCAGCACGTGTTGTCATGGATGTGTCATTTGTTTCTCTGCATATGTTCGGACTTCTTGGGATATCAGTCCTTGCAAACAGTGTGTGTGGTTTTTTTGTTTTGTTGATTTTTTGTTCTGGATTTTTTTAAAAATAATTTCCAAGGCTCTTAAAGTCATTGGAAGGATTTGAGTTTATGTTCAAACTAAATAATGGCTCAGAAGGCTGTCTTAAACTTACTTTTTCATGTCAGTGCAAATGCGCTTCTCATTTTTTATCATGAATCTAACATTTCTGTGACTCTGACCTACTCTGTTTCCATTTATGTCATGTGAATTAATGATTGGTTTGCTAAGATCTATTATCCCTTAACAACGGAGAGAAGCATGCTGACTTAAAAAACATAATATCTGCATGGAACTTTTTATTGCTTCTTTCCCACAGCCTTTTTATTGTGTTTTCATATTTCTGGTGTCACAGGGGTAGCTTTCAAGATAGTGAAAGAGTTTCTTTCAAGGTATTTATGATAGTTAAGTCAAATACTTTCCTTAGAAATCAGACAGCAGCTCCTTCTGGTATCAACACATGTCACTATAAGCTCCCTCTGCCCAAGCTGTAGAAAGTTCTTTTAGTAACCCAAATCCTTGTTCCCTGCTGCCTCTTCCTCTTCCCTTTCTCCCTGAAAGTGCTTTTGTTCAAGCACAAAGGCATCCCCAGCCTGACCGTGCAATTCTTTGCACCACAATTTGGGAATCTCTAGAGCAGGGGCGTTGCTTTTTCCTTAGAGACAAAGTGCTTTGCTAAAGGCTTCGGACTGTTAAGCCTTTGTGGTGGGTTTCTTTTGGTTGTTTGATTTTATTTGTTTTAAAATGGTGTGTCAACACTTTCTAAGAAAACTTGTATTTCAGGATTAATGTCACTGAGCTTGAGCTGTTGTGATGGGATAGCTATTTTCCAGCCCTACTAAAGATGTCTGAATTAAAGAAAATGATCAGAATAGAACATGCTTAATAGAGAAGATTTGTTATTAAAGTAGGGCATATCACATACTTTCTTTTTGACTTCGGGAAAGTCACACGTACTTTAATTATACATAAAACTTGATGTACTTGTCACATTTTGGGTTTTTTTTTTTTTTTTTTTGGTATTGCTTACTTGAACTGTAATTTCTTAGGTCAGGAATTCTTTCTTAACTTGTGTATGTAGAGCTCTTTGTTCTGTGGAGCTTGATGTCATTTGACACCTCTCAGTATTACTGTAATACATATAGGTAGAAATCATCAAGGGATGTTTTATAGAATTTTTAGGCTAACTTGCAGCTACTTAAGCTCTGCAATTTGGCATCTGTGATGCCACATTGTTCACATCATTTAGGAATACTTTATCCTTAACATTATGATGAATGTATATGTATTTGAATTTTGGAAACAAAAGCTGGGAAAGAGATACATATATGACTGTTAAAGTTTTACTGTTTACAAATATACCATTTTTTTCCAATTTGAGGTATTTCTGAAGGTAATACAGAAGTGCAATGCAAACAGTTTGAGAAATTTAGTTGATAGGTCTTTCAGAATATGTGTGTTCATGATAAAGAGAGGAGGAGGTTAAGGTGGTCTGATACTACTAACTGCAGTGAAGTAATGACGTACTGGGATGGCTTGTATAATATTTGCTGTCATCTAGGCCTTATAATGGCAAATTATTGGGTCAAAATATGAAGTGAGTTGGGGCCTTTTATATTCTCATCAGTGTTTGTTAGGGCCTTGAGGGCTGAATACCTGTTGAACCCCTTGCAGTCCTTGATATTGGAGAAAGATTTAAGAATTTGACTATGAAGGTCCTTGTTCAGGGGTAAGAATCAAATTGACACTAGGTCCTCATCCCTTGCCATGACAAAGGTGCCTTTCTTAAATACATGACATCTGGATATTTGGTATGGAAAGACTTCTGTGTTCCATAAAAGGGTAACATAAGGGGGTATATTTGTCATCTCATCTGTGTCCTAGGAGGAGTTGTTGAAGGTAAAATGTCATCTTTGAGAGTGCACTGTAGGTCATCTCATGATAGAGTGTCTTACCAAAGGGCAAAATTAAGATCTAAGGAGCTGAAACGTAATGATATAATTTTATTGTATTTTTCTGAATACCATAAACTGGAACAGGAATGCCGCTTTATTATTTCATTTAGCATGTAACAAAGTGCTAAGTTTAGTGGTGTATTTAGGCACACGTGAATATATGTGTACAAGTTTGATGCATTTGTGTGAAGTAGTACACAGACGAGTAGCTATAAGCAGAATTTACTTCATGTGAGCACTAGTAATAAGATATGCAGCAGAACTGTTAGTTTTTAATAGTTCTTTCATACACATTCCAAGTACGTGTTTACTATGAGAGAGGTGTTTTATCCATAAACTGGGGCAGACTTAAACGTTGCTTCTCTAAATCCTGCTAGAACAAAACTCCTAGTGAGGTCTGGATTCCGTGCTCTGTATGTCTGGAAAATGAAGAGCTGTAATTTGTATATGACTGGGTGTGTGTATGGTATGGGTTATTATTTGAGAGTTTAGGAGAATACAGTTGCTTCTGCTTGAATCTGTGTCTGCATCTGCTGCACATCACTGTGATTAACCTGGTTTGGGAAGAAGACTCAGAAAAGAATAATTGAGCTCCTTTGTTTCTGTACTTTTCTGTTCTGCCTTGGGAGTTTTTTGTGCCCTGTGAAATTTATCTAGTGGGAAAGGGATTTACTCACTGGATATGTGCTTCGTGATGTCTTGTGCCTGTTCCTGTGTGTCTGTATGGTAGGGTCAGGTTATTCTAACTCACTTCTGACTTCTGTTTTTCTCCTTTGAACTAAGATGGTTTTTAGGGATAGTATTAAATTAGGGATAAATTAAAATATCACTCAAGTGTTGCCAGCATATTTCCCAGTATGTTTGACAGGGCTTCAGTATTCTCTTAACAAAGTTACTTTGCGTATGCTTTTATTCTTGCTTTGAATTTTAAAAGCAAAGTATGGGTGATTCGGCACTTCCTATGCTTAGCAAAATTTGGATTACTGGTGTGAATCCTTTGTTAAGTGAGGTAGGATAGTTCAGGAATTTTATTGAACAAATGTCCTTTCTTTCACATACTAGCCATTGATTTAAGTCAATGGCCCTGGAGAGTGGTTGTAGTTCATTAGTTCATTACATTACATGTATTCCATGTATGTATCATCATTATAAATTCATTGAGATATTAATGATATTCAGTTTAGCTGAGACCTTAATAGTAGCACTCTTCTTAAAATACACATGAAAATATTTGCTGAAAAAAGTTGAGGATTAAGAATTATGAGTACTACAGTAACAATAAGGTCAACCTTTAACTACTGAATTTTGTCTTTTTCTTAACTTTTATGTTACTACCAGATGTAGTGGCTGTAGTTAATTTTTCCTAGCTGCCCTTTTGCAAAAAACTTACGTAACGCTTCTGTATGTGACTTGTATATGCTGCACTGCATAAATAACCTTGAGAACAGGTACAGCAACCCTGAAGAGTTATTCATGCATGAAAAGGAAAGGACCAAACCTAAAGAATCCAAGTAAGGCTGTGCAGAGGAGCCTCTTATGGGTTTAACAACAGGATGCTATTATTATTGTTTGACACTAATCTCTACAGAAGCCCAAAGTGCTGAATTTTGGACTTCTGGAAGGATGATTTGCTCCATGCTCAAGCTGAAAATACAGCACATCTACTTAGACTGTCTGATTTTCTTCAATTTCTGACAGTACAATTATCTAAATTTCTGAACATCAGCCAAAATATAAATATGTTATATTGCAGTCTATTAGGGAGACACATCTGTATCAAAGCAATCTGGGGACAGAGAATAGATGTAGAAAGAATGGAAGTCTAAACACCATGTTTTGTGTAGATGTTGATTGATTCTAGGTGACTTTTGTTTGTTATTAAAACTTGTTAGCCAGAGATAATAGGTATTTTATTGCAAATGCTCAAAATGACACTTCTTCAGTCCCCACATATGAGAGAGATATGCTAGGAAAATAAAGGGGAGAAAATGTAAAGCATGACATTGTGGGTTTTTTTTTAAAAAAAAACAAGATGCCACCTGAGCATCTTACTAGTTGAGCTGTATGTCAACTTTTCATTCTTGACTACAGGAGCTGCTCGTAAATGAGACCTGAATGCACTTGCCCTTGGATAACCTGCTCAAAAAGTCTTTCCTTTCTTCTTGCTCTCTGGTCCTAGTGTGTATGCGCTCTCTCTCTTCCTTCATTTGATTTGTGGAAGTAGGTGCCACATTTGCAGTGAATGTTCTACCGCCTTGTCTTTGGGAAGGTTGGTATCTGTTAGCTAGCTGGAAAAAAAGGCCCTTTTTTTCATCTTTCGCCTCTGTATTCCACTGTTTCTCCTCTTTCTCTTCCAGCAAGTATCCTTACCCTTATTCCTTCTTTAGTTCTTTAGCACTGTCTGTAATGCATGGTCACCCCAGACTGGCGTTGCAAAAGAAAGTGCTGTCCTCTTGCTTTTCCTCTTCACCCACAACATCTCTGTTGTGCTTGTACTTGTGCTTGCACAAGCGGATTACAAGCTCAAATAGCCAAAAAGGCCATCAGGCTCACAGTGTGGAGGGCCTGCCAGTTCTGTGACAGCACCGATTATGGATCTCTGAAGCAGTCTTCTTGGACAAAAGAAAAATCAAGGGATCTCCAATATCTTGGGACAGTGGGCCCATAGAGTAGATGGGAGTTAATAGTGGTTTTGAAGGAGAGATCTGTAGTTACAACTGCTGTGTCCTGGAGATTACATTAAGACAGTTATTAGTGAGTCCTAAGAGTTTGCTCTACAATCAAAGAGTCGTCTTTTGCAAGACGGGCTGTTAGATGCTGTTGAGAGGGAGAGGAAAATAGAAGGGAGCTGGAGTGCGTTGAACAAGCTACATGGCTAAACCGGAGCATTCTCACGCATTCTGTGATTGTAATAGCTTTAGCAAGGAGATATCTAACATTGCCAAAAAACAGACATTCCTGTCATTGAACAAGGGGAGGGAGTGGGGGAAGCATGCCTACCAGTTCAGGGAGGGGAGGCCATTTTGTCTTGCTGTAATGTATAAATATACTATGCACTTAGGGAAAGTGTGTGACTCTTCTGCAGTTAACAGTGAAATTAAAAAAAAAATATATATATATCCTTCAGATATCACAGATAATAGAACTAGTAATATTATTGTCAGCATGAGAGAATATAGCATTTACTTGGGAATTCTGGTCATCTTGCTAAGTCATCTGAGTCTATATAAAACCCACATGAAGTTTCACAGAGGTTTGATGTTGCCAATCCCAAGTACCCAACGAGAATGAGTCACATCTTCCAAGATCACAGGATTTGCTTAAAAATCAGAGAGGTTTATTTTTAATTGGTTTTCATTTTTATTTGCCTTTTTATGTCAAAGCTGATTCAATTTTTCCACTGTTATTCTGTGATCATTACTGCTAGCCATGACCACATCTTTTTTTTAAAAAAGGAAGGCACTTTTAACAAGAACACCAAATATTTCAGGACACGCAAAAAAATTGCTGCCAAGTACCCTCCTTTTAGTAGAAGGAATGAGCAGTAAGAGGTTCTAGAATAAAATCAGATTAAGTTAAAGGTTCATATGTGCTGTTTTGAGTAACCAGTAGTCATACCCTAAAGAAGTGTGTCGTCACTGGAACAATATGTTCTATTAAGGACTGTGTAAAAAATTGATCTGTTCACAAAAATTTTGACTAGTATTTCTTGGTATGTGAAATTTTGTTGCAAATAGTTCCCTTTTCAATGTCCTCCTATTCCTTCATTTTTGTTAAAAAAAACAAACAAGGAAATTAAGTAAATCTTAATACATTTAAGGCAAAGCACTGAAGTGCAATAGTTATGTAAAAGTTTTCTTCCATAATCTTCAGTTTCTCCCTGAGGAATTATCTGACATTACTACAATTGCAAATTGCACCAGATAAAAATCTTTCCTAATGCTCTGGGATTTTTTTATTACTGTTGTTTTAATTTTTTTTTTTTTTTTTAAATAAAAACTCTGTCAAGTATCCGTACTGGGATGCTCTTGGAAAAATCTTTTGAAGAGTCAGAAGTTCTGCACAGCCCCCAGTTGTGGTGTACTGACACAACACATCCCAAAGCAAGGGGATGCAGGGCATGGGCATCTCTTTTAGTTAGAAATTTATGATTTGAACCCCAGCTTTCATATGACATGCCTGTTGCTTTTATAGCAGGAAGAGGGTTGGCTTTTTTCCTCTTCATAGCAGAGGTTAATTTTAATTGTCCAAAAATGGTATTTGGTGGATTTTAGCAGATGGTAAGTACTTGTCATGGCAGCAGCAGCATTCTAAATGTTTTATTCCATGTTAAAATCAGTCTTGTAGGTGACTTTTGAGCTAAACAAAAAATCCCAAACAAGCTCCCTGCTCATGCTTCTTTAAAGGAAGTCTTTTGTATCGGAAGAGACAAATTCAGCTGCGATGTAATCAAGCACTGTGGAAAGAGAGGACATTCACTTTTGCAAAACTTGAATTTAGCTTATAATTTAGATTTTCCTTGATACACTGTATTACTATAAGTAATACTGTAGTTCTGTAGGGAGTTTTTCCCTCAGTCAAAGATAGGTGGCTAGTTTAACACGAATTGCAGGATGGATATATTAAAATATATAACTTTAAAACTTTACAGAAGTGGCAACTTCCTTTACTTTTATGGTTTTGTTACCTGAAATTAGGGTGGCACCAGCTACCCCTGCTATTGCAGCTTGTGTCTGCAATACTTCTACTTAGTCTGAAGAGGTGTCATTCACCAATGAGAGTGAAGTAAGGTGTCCCAGCAGCTTTATGGGGCAAGGCATATTTCTCAGCAGCTCGAGTTCAAACCCTACTCAAAGCCTGCACCAAGTCAAAAAGGAGCTTGTGAGGATATTCCCTTTGCTAGATCTATTGTGCAGAACTTTCTATTCTGCTGAACTAACTGTAGATGAGAAACATGCTTCTGGGTAAGTAATTCCATGTGGAGGTTGAAATCTGTCTTTCAACTAGCTGCATAATAGAACGCTTTTTGCTTGCTCCAGCCGTATGGAAGGAGAAATACATGCACTGTTTTCTTGATTTATTTTTAATAGCAATCCATTAGTGAAAGCTGTACTCATTTGCTGTAGTTTAAGAACTGAGTAGTTAAATTAGGAAATATTAGCACTGTGGGTGCCTACGATCTATTTTTTTTTTTTAGGTACTTTTTATCTTTAGGTAAACTACGTCAGAGAAATACAAATGCCAAAATCAGCATTTGAACTTTATCTTTTTTTTTTTTTCCCCTGTTCAGATGGTAATCGTGACATTTTCTGAAGGAAGGCTATAAATGAAAATTCTTGTTAGTAAGCCCATTGGAAGAATGTATTTCTTAAATAATAAAATAAATTTGTTTCTCATTTGTGAGCATACTGATGGTTCACTGTAAAAATGTAATGCTTGATTATTTTTTTTCTTAAATTTCCTTTTAGCGTTATGCTGCTAAATCCTGTTGACTGATATTATGTTATATAATTGTTTCAATAACCATAAATAGAAATAGTATGTGAAATAGGGAATGCCTTCATCTGTATTTTAAAGAACTACTTCAATTTACTGAACTTATGAAATGTTAATATGTTGCAGATTATACTGTACTGCTTAGCTGCAATGTTAAAAATGTGCATGATACATTCAGAAAGTTCCTCTTAGGATGCCTTGTTAGGTTGAAAACATAAATGCTCTCTTTCTGTCCTTAAAGTCCTGTTAGATGATTAGCTTGTAGAAAACACTTTTAGTTACTTGGTTGGGTTTATTTCGTACAAGGCAACCTTGTCTGGAGGAATGTCTTTGGCAGTTTTTTTCAGATGTTAAAATAAATACTAATAGAATGGTCATTTGCTGTGAGTTGAATGTTAGAAATACCCTCTGCTCTGTCTAAATATGATCGTCCTCGGGCTGTCATAAATTCCATTTCATAAGATTGCACTGCTTTTAAAGTGACTTTTGTCTTTATTTTTTTTTTTTTTTACTAAAAATGATATGTATCCATTGACCATAATTCTTGGTTACTGTCACCTTCTTTTATCTTTATAAAGGCATGAAAATCATGGGGACATATTTTTGTTAGGCAGAATTTAGCACTAATGCAGTATTTAGCTTAATCTACATAAATTGTTCAGGTTTCAGCAAATTAGGTTGCATATCTTTAGGTGCTTCAGGACTGCAAATACAAATATTTTGTAAGCATTTATCCCTTGAGCTCTTTATCTCCATATATGTGTCTCTGACATTTCATTTATGTTTTGTTTGATAATCACAGTTTTACAGTTTGGGCGCTGAATTCATTGTGGTAGGGAAATTCTGATTTTTCTAGAATTTTGCTTCTCTCGTTTTGTATATTCTGATATAGTCATGATAAGGATTTGCTCATGTTGCAAGGAAATAGATGTAGTAGAAGGTTTTAACAGCAAAGTCTTAGAAGAATCTGATGCTTTGGTTGTTCCTGTTGCTCACTTATGTGATTTCAGCATCTTGTACATAGAAATATATTAATTATTTATGAAGTTGGAGCCTTCCACTCCTTCTATGTCTCATTCAGGATGCTACCATTATCACAGTAATGCCTTTGGTTTTCTACGGTGGTTCACTGACAGCCCATAGGATGGGCCAGGCTGCTGTACATTGTCCACAGGAAACTGTTACTGGGCAATGCAGACTGACCAAAAATCTTGGGCTGTTCCTGACTCCTGGCAGGCAAGACAGGCCACGGGCAGTCAGTGCTGGCCAGGCATCGTCTTTCTGCTGCACTTGGCCAAGCGGATAGCAAGCCCAAGCTGGTGCAGTCTTGTCAAAATGGCTTGAAAACTGAGGGAAAGAAGCTAGAGTCCTGAAATTGGTGTCAAGCCTTTGGGGACAGTTACAATGCGATGAAAACAGTAGAGAAAATTCTGTCTAGAAAGTGTAAAAAAAAAAAAAAAAAATAGTAACAACTTCCCCCCAAAACAAAAAAAAAAAAATGCCATCCCCAAAACCCACCCAACCAAAGAACCCCAGTGTTAACTCATCAAAACTGCTTTATGCAGAACATGCCACTCTGTTAAGCTGTTATTCTAAACTTGGAAGCTTGCACACCAAAGATAATATGAATTTTGGCAAGAGCTGCGTTTGACACACATGATGTTTTTCTTTTCTGTATCTTACAATGAAATCCCTGACTGAAATCACATTGCTGCATAATTA
>JAOXNG010000064.1:34325640-34349952 GCA_028566535.1 Scolopax minor
TGTTTGAACAGGACTGTGAACTTGTGGGAGGTGTCTAGGTAAAGAAGGGTAATACAGAAGTACTCCAGCAGCCCCTTCTCAATGATATTTCCTAATAAATGTAATTTTAAAAGCTTTCTCTGTAGGAAAGATGAAACTGGCTTTACAGGTAAACAAGAATTGCCGTGATAGGTAGTGCAAATAAAATTTGTGCCATAAGTTTGTGTTTAGATAGCTGAATATCCCAGATGCGTGTACCGATTTCTTGATACAGATATTTGGGTTTGTTCAGAACGTGAAAACTTGGCCTTTGGGGAAAAGATGTTTTTATTATATTATACTAAAATGCTTTGAGCAAAGTTTAAAATCATTATACTCTATAGCTGTAGAGAACATTGAGATCTTTTGGAATGACTTATTTGAATATTCTTATAGTTGATGGTGTATTCGTATTTAAATAAATTCAGGAAAGATTCATCCTAAGCTTTTTTATCCAGTACTGCTTTAAAGAAACAGAAAAATATATCAATTTTGTCACTTAAAGCTGCTTAAACCTTCAGGGGAAAAAGGGTTACTACTTAAATTTCAGATGAAAGGAGCGTTTTGTGAATTCATCTGTGTCATGTATTCATACCTGAATTAAAATAAGCCATGATGTACTGCACTTACTTACATAAACTTCCTTGTTCTAAACCATGCACAAGTTTTAAATGTGCAAACAGAACTGAAAGGAACTTTGCAGTAGCTTCTCCCCAAGCAGGAAGCCCAATATTTACACAACAATCAATAGGGTAATGGACACAGAGACAAGCAGTACTCTCTCCTACAAAGCTTGGTTTAACTGGAAAAGAAGGTAGGATCTATCTGAACAGCAGCTTTCTTTTTCGTTAGATGTGTACAGTTGGGGATCGGTTTGGCTTGCATTCTGGGGAACCTTGTTGGCCAAGATTCGGAGTTGTGCAACTAAAACAAGAGATTGTTTTAGAAGTATTTATATTTGGAACAGTTTTCTCCTGCTTTAATTTCTGGGATTTTGATCAGGTCTTTCATTAGCGTTTTTGTGAGACTTCAAAGAAGATTAGCTGAGGAAAAATCTGATCCTGATACAGCTTGCTTTGGCGTAGATAAGGGGTTTCTTTATGTATAAATTATTTTCATATTTCTGTAATTTTTTTGCTGTGATGTTTATTTCTGTCCTGTGTTCTTTTAGGGAGAAGTTCTGCCTTTCTGCAGGCAGATAGGCAAAGGGAAGCAAGAACACGATTGACTTCAGTGCAGCCAGAAAGGGACAAGACAGGACAGGGAACAGTCTACTTATTATTTCTTATTATTGTTTGATCTACAGGGCTAATAATATTATCTGACAATAGAAGTGGCAATTTTCAATTGAAGCAAGAAATTGCTGAATCCCTGAAGAGGAGATAAACCCATCTTAGTTTTCTTATTTCCAGCATCCTTCTTGTGCGGATTCTGAAAAATGTTGTTCCCCAAATTCTGTGGGTAGGAATGATTGCTCATCACATGTGCTACCTGCAAAGAATGGTTGAGAGAAATGCCTTTCCTCATACCCCTGGAAGACACCTGTCCTTCAGAAGGAGAGGAGGTAGCTGGAGTATTGAGACGCTGCTAAATTTTAGCTTTGGGATTGGGTGTTTTGCTCTTTTACCCTGGTCTTTTTCACTGCTCCAATGGTTGTAGGAGGACCAAGTGTGTTAAGATTGTCGTACGGCATGAGCCATGAAGTAGCATGGTCCTTTCTGAGATTGGTTCAGTTTTTGTAGGTTGTTGAAGTCTCTCTGGAAGAAAGATAAGGGTAGGAAATTATGATTTATGATGATTTATGATTATGATTATTAAATCAAAGATTAGGTGGACAGGCTTTGGAGATTCTTCCAAGTATCAACAATCAACAGAAATGTGAGAAGTTCCCCCAAAATTTGAAGAATCCTTCAAAGTGGTAATTCTAATTGAGTGATGTGTACCAGTTTTTCTTTGTTCAAGCTTATACGCCCTCCAGTTATTTATAATAGCTGTTCTCAGAAGTGATTTGAAGTTTAAAACAATAAAAAAAAGTTAAACTAGGCAAGGAAAACTTCAACTAATAGACTGACAAATTATAAACTGCTGAAAAATATGGTCTTGCAATAAAAAATACCGTGCAAACCTCCTATTATTCTAGATGTGTTGCCTATTGTAATAGTAGCCAGATAGTGAAGTTCAGCTTATACTATGAAGCCAAATTTAATTTTCTAACCTTTGTGATTAAAATCTCTGTTTTATTAGAAAATTTCATTAACAGTAATTACCAAAGAGAAATGAATCTCAGGCTTGCACGTTTCAAAGGGAGGTGATCCACAAAAAATTTTTATGTACATCCTCTGGGCATAGATCCAAAGCTATGTCCAGTGTTCCCTGATAAAGCAGATTTCTTTATTTAAAGAGGTAATGATTGATATAACAGTGATAAATGTGGTTACTCACAAGGGATGAGGCATCTCACCAGACCTCTCACAAGGTACTTCCTGTATGTTATTTGCAAAACCCACCTTTGGCTGACATGGATCTTCATGTCTATGCAGAACTCCATTTAGTATTGCTTTCTAATTTAGCATCCTGCTTTTCTGAGTGGGATTGTGTGGTACTACAATAATAAAAGAGGCTTTTATGTGTCGCTAAATTATATTCTGAGGTGATATCTACTTTTTTTCCTGGTTTCTGCAAATATTTAGACTAATTGAGATGCAATGTCATTGGTGATGCTGTGCTTTGTACTAAACTGAAGCTGATTACTAAAGAATCTGTTCTGTCTAGATTTTATGGGGAATCTGAAGAAAGAGTGAGCTTTCAGAATGGAGGAAAGAAAATTTCTTTTTGAACTCTTCCTCTTTGTCATTCTACAACAATAAATGCATTGTTAAATGTCAAGGCATTTGTTCGACACAAAAGAATACTCAAGTTCATCTCACCATATCTTGCTCCTTGTTACTGGTATTTCTTGTTCTTTCTCAGGAAAGCATGCAGTCATACCTCCTACCATATTACACAAACCCACTGTATTGCTTAACTTGGATGGTGTCTGTCCTAAGCCTATGAAATAGCTGGTTTGATTGTTTGAAAAAAGGCTAATGAAAGTAAAACCCTGAAACAAAACACCTCACCCCAAAAGCCCTAAATTTGCCATATACTTCTAGAGTTGTGTTCAATTTAGAATTCTTTGTTTTGTTCATTGTTGTAAATAACCCAAAATATAATATATCCTTATGTATAATACATAATTGTTAAAATAGAGTTATAACTATTGCAGACTCCGGAGATTTAAAATACTTTTGTGTTATTTATGATTACTTAAGGATAGAATCCTACAGTATTCTTAAGAAAATAGTTCTTGCTGACATATATCAGGAGGCCTTCATGAAACCAGACTCGGAGGACAGAATAAAATAGTTACAGGAAGAGGCTAATGAGTCAGCTCTAGGCCAGCTTTTTCCTTTACAAAGTGAAATATATTTAAAAAGCAATTTTAAATCTAAACTAATCAGATGATTAGTTTAAAATAAAAATGTGGAAAGATAGTATTCTTCTACATTCTTTTGTTGTTTGGGTTTTTAAAATTTTTTTTGTTGGTAGCTCATGTCTTTAGGGTAGGTACCAAATTAGAAGGGTTGTGAAAAACTGGATAATTCTTAATCCCAAAAAAGTAACTAAAGCACCTAAAGTGTGTTTTCCTGGAATTCCCCCTTTAAAGAGTTTAGAAATATCTGGGAGGTTCCATGCAACCAAAACCAAATCTTTTTTTCAATCTTTTTTAAGATTGAATTTAAGAGGATTATTTAGATTAGAGATTGTATTTGGCAATAGTTTCCAGAGCTACTGTTAGATTGATTAATTTCTTTTTTCTCCTGTGTAAAAATTAATCAGTTTGATATTAATAACTGCTCTTTAGTGACTTGAGATACCATATATTAATGTCTGTCAGCATGTCACCGTGGCACAGCTGAAACTTGGGTAGAAATGCCAATAGTAAGTTTAAAAATAGTCTGAAAAGTTCTTTAAAAAGCTGCTGCCAAGTTCCTGAAATGACAGGTATTAGCACAACAGACTAAGAAAGCCTTGTAGGTGCATCAGAGCCACAGAACCAATGTACTGCATGTATGAGTAAATCATAGAAAAGTCATGGCTGACTAGAAAGCAGATTTTTTTGTCCCTTTTGAGGGCTAGATATTAATCTAACTATAGGACATCCATTTATGAACTTTTAAAATTTACTCTACAAAAGGAGGGCTGCAAATGCTAAAGAAATAACAATAGTTCAAAGATCTTAATTTGATCATCCATACTCTTATTGCATATCTATTCAGATTTTTAATAAGTAGAAAAAACCTCACAATCATTAATTTTGTCCCAAACAGTAATGTCTGTAGCTAAAGATCTTCCTAGATTCCTGCTCTCTCCCTTCCAGTGTTCTTGCAAATCCAAGAAGCTTCATTTAGTGTAATCCAAAATCCAGTCTCTTTTCTTTCAGGTAGTCTCAAATCTCTAGAACTACATATAACGGTAGAGTGCTTCTCTGTAAACAGAGGATTTGTTAAGGTGACTGGGAAGAGAGGCCATTTTGGAGATACGTATTTTAAAACTTCAAGTTATGGGCGAGTGGGGCTGAGGAGGAAAACTGTATTTGCAAATTTTTTACTTTTTATGTGCTGTCTGAAACTGAAGGGAAGAAGTGACATCAGAGCAGGTAGGGAGAGCATGTGGTAGGGAATTAAGGAAGCAGTGGCATTTCTGGGGAAAAACAATAACAAAAAAACCCAAAACAAAAACCACGGAGAGTACAGTCAAGATCAGAGTAGGGATGTCACTAATATTGGAAAGAAAGACTTTACTCCAGGCTTGCTTAGAACTGTAGGAAACTAAGGGCACTACAGACATGAAAAGAGATTAATTCAAAGTGTTTGAAGCTTTTGAAGAGATTGAGGAATGAGGATAGATTCAATCCTATGGTTTAACTGAAAATGTAATTTCTATGCTGATGTGATTTCAATGGCACATCAGCCAGTAAAAGGTGCAGGGAGATCTTGGAGGTAAAGGAGCAGGGTGTCCAACTCTCTTTATCAGTGCTTTTATAGATTATGGTATGTGCTGATCTATAAAACTGGGTGTCCAGGTTTTACAAGATTCTCCCTGAATGTTGCTGTTTACCCTCAAATTGTTAGCTTGTAATTCTGGTTTTGTTAGAATTTTTGCTGCTCACTGCAGTGGAATCAGAAGTTGGTCCCTAAAGTAGTATATTGTATTTCTGATATGCTTTAAAAAAAAAGTCTGATCAGCATCTCCACTGCCAATCAGTTGCAGATCAGTCTGTCATGGGGCGTAGGCTTCAGCTGAAAGTGGCTTGTGGCTGGCTTGCTCAGTCTTTATTTTTTACCCGTGTGAATACTCTGAGGCTAATGGAATTGATCTAATGGACGAGAGCATATGTGAGAGTAGAAAAAGGCTCAGCAATCCACAAAATCTGGTCTTTGTCCAATTTAAGTGAAAGAAAAGACTTAGAAGGTGGGGCATACTCATTTGGGTTCTACATCCTGAGTGCAAAGGAGTCCACGAGGAGTGATGTGTGGTTTCTGAATAAGAACTCTAGCTATAGAACAAAGTCAATCAGCTTTTCACTTCAGTATACTCAATAGTAAAGGATGTACTTAAAGATCAGCAACATCAGAGACAACGTGATTACTCTGTGGCTCTGTGCTCTTTAAATTTTAAAATTATGGTAATTATCACATATAAAATACATTTTTATTTTTAATATTAAAACTTATAATTGGAACACAAGTGAAACTGATACCGAAACACATGAAAATAGGCTGCATTCACTAATGTCATTATTTTCTAATCTTGCTTTAGAAGTCCTAAGCTATTTGGCTTTCCTGCATTTCCCATGGGAGACTCTCCTTTTGCTTTATTGGATAGGTCGTTTTGGATATAGGTTTTCTCAATATTAAGCTTTAGAAATACCATTAATTTCTTTCATCCCATCATTCTTAATTACACTCCATTGTATCAAACTAAGGGACGTTCTTTGCTTACAGTATTTATGCCTCAAACTGCATTTGTGTTGGAGTGAGGGGTACAGATACTACTTTCCTTCTAAATTAGTTCTGGTAATAGAAGTAGTAACGATTTTCCGTGATTGCATTAAAGGGTCTTAATATTTATTTCAAAATTGTCTATATCAAATCAGCTGACAGATACCTACTAAATAGTGCTTTCCCTGTAGCAGAACTAGTCCGTGGCACCAGGTTGATAAAGGTGACATTTGGTATTCTGCCTTTTGGTTATTGCTGTTACTTTGTGTGCAGTAATCTTGGAGTTACTTTCAGTGGCATACTCTGTGCATATGTGGTGCTTTGAAACATTTGTTAGATTTCGTGAAAGGTCTTTAAGCCACATGCTTACTTCTAGCAGCTGTAAATGGTATCAGCTTACTGTTTTAGTTATCTGCTATTGAGACATTAAGAACAGTATCATTTTACTTTTTGAATCCGTGTTCAAGTTTTGGTCATTGAGAAATAGTATCAGATAATGAAAGAGATGGGATCCTATTACAGCTTAATAATAGTAAAACAGGCAAACAAAAACAACTAAATAATGCTTTTTCATCCTCTACAGGAATCCAATTAAATTAAAAGTGAAGACGTACTGTACTAGTAACAGAAGCTAGTAGTAGTCTTAATGTTTCAAAGAACCAGGATCTGAGTAGCTCTCCGAGTTAAAAGAAATTAGACTTTTGTGGACTGGGAGTGTAAGTTGTTTACAGAAAAACTAACTACAGAACAAACAATAAAACTTTCTACTACTTGGTCTAAATAGGAAAGATTAATCCAGATACTTTTAACATGCTGAGTCTGTAAACCTAGGGATTTATTTTGCTTATAGCTGGAGGACTAGTTGTAAGATTTGGGAAATCCTTCTGTTACAGCTATTTGAGACATACTTTGAGATGCTGTTATGCAAGTCTACCAAAAATGAGGATTTCAGTACCATCTTTGCTTTTTAAAATGAAACAAAGGAAAGACTTCTAATTGAAAGAGAGGAATTTCTTCTTGTAAATGCAAACATCAGGGATTGAAATCCTAGACCCTTAGAGCAAGGAAAGTGTAAGAAATATTAAGAAGCATAACAAAGTTTCTACAAAGTCAGTATTTGATATTCAATTGTGAGTCATTCAGTACTTAAAAGTTATGTAATACTGTTGATTATGAATACATATCCAGGGGGAATTTTAATTTCATCAGAATTTTAAAACCCTGGTATCCTAAGGATTTCCATAAAGAAACATGAACATAAGTACTGAAATACCTGGTACTGACCCGTGAGAAAATACACAAGCTCCTAAATTGTATCTGGAACTATTGCTCACACCACAAGAAACAAAAAGATGAAAGGTGGATTCACTGGAAGGGCAGCAAGGTTTCTTCATTGGAGCTGTTGCAAGGACATTGCATGGTGGCTGTAACACTCTGCCCAGAAGCCCTTGCCCTGAGCAGCAGTGCAGCTTCTCTCTGCCAGACTTCTCAAGGAAAAGGTTTCCTGCATCTGTGCCTTCACGCCAAGGAACCCCTCATCTCACTGACTTAGATGCAGCAAGGAAGTACTAATCTAATATAGCAAGATAACAGTTAAGACTGTGCGTTTTGTGTTTATTGCTAAAAGTTGCTAGATGATCTGTGGATGTGTTTGCCCATTTCCGCATCATTCTTCATTTCCATAATTTGATTGGATCCCTTCTAAAACTTTTTATGTTTGACCTGTATTTACTCTTAACCTTAAATGCATTTCTTCCTTTGCATTGATTTTTTTCTTGACTAGTCTGGGGTACCCTACTACTTCACCCCCTAGTTTACCCAGAGACTCTTTTTTTAAGATATTTTTAACAGAAATACAGGAGCTGAAATCCTAGGAAAACCTCAACTACTGCAAATCGACTGTCTATAAATATCTCAGGGCATTAACTTTCTCTTTTTTAATATAGTTTTTATGTGAAAGACAGACTCATACTTTGAGAAAGTTATATGTATGAGTTTTTCTTATTTATCCTCACAAGGATTTTGTGTGAATAGCTATTAAGCTTTAAATGCACACCCTTTCATATTCTTCATAATTTCTGAATATATTCTGAATAATATTCAAATGTGAAACTGACCTTGACATTATCAGTTTCTTGCTTTATTTCCTTTTGAGTTCTATCTGGAATTTTTTTCATTGAACGGTCTCTTCCAAAAGTCTTCCTTTATAAAATGTTTTTTCCATATAATCTTTTCAATTAAAGTCTTTTATTTCCTGCCCCATCACACATTGCTTGAAATTGTATTTCAGAGAAGATTTTTCTGTCCCAAGGTGGGAGAAATTCCAACATATCTGATAAAAATGCCAGTTGGACTGAGCTGAGGCTGCCACTTGGCTGTTTTCCTTTTCCCTTTGAGTTTTACCTGGTTTCATGGTGCATGGCCTTCTTCCCCTTCCATTCAAGCTTGACTGTAGGGGCACAAGCATCAGAAACATCATAGTTTTTGTTAGCAGAGTTATCTTCTCCCTTCATCCCTTACTTCTAAAGACATGTGGAATTGGGCTTGGCAACCTGTCAGAAGTGATATGCCAGATTGCACTTTTCTGTCTGTAGCCAGAGACCAGCGTGTTGGCTCAGACTCATCAGAAACCAGCAGCTGCTGCAGTGTTGGTGGGGTGATGCCCAAGTCCCATCCCTCTGCTGGCCCTGATGGATGCTCTTCCAAAGGGGCGGTTGCGTGCTGTTGTCAGGCGCCCCATTGGTGCTTCTGAATAAGATGCCATAATTGGCAAACACGCTCTCGTTTTGGAATGAGCTCCTGTCTTGCTGGGCATCTGCCCAGGGGGCTTGCTTAAGCTGTGCAATCTCTCTGTGACTGGACAAGTCTAGAGCAGGACCTGCTGAGGCAGAACTGAGGGTGGAATAATGAAACTCCTGAGAGTAGGCAAGGAGCTTATTTAAAATATTGTCTTAACCTCTTTTTGATGAAGTTGTTCTTACTTTGTTGTGCTCCTCATTGTTGTGATCATTTGTATCGTGTCTCTTAGACTTCAGGATTCCAGATGAGTACTGAGATGCTGAAATTAAATAACTGTAATAAAAACTTCTTTCATTATCATCTATCCTCTTCTCCCTCAAGTAATAGAAAATTATTTGCTCAGAAGAACAAAAAAAAGCAGTGTTCTTCCAGAATTTTATTTCCACTTTAAGCACCTTTGGTGTAGATCAGAGAATTTCTAAAACTAGGATCAATGTGTGTGTTTAATTTCAGCTTATCAATAGAATGTTCTCACTCAGCTGGAAACTTCTAAGCTAGAGGAACAGACCTCCGCTGTGACAGCCTGCCTGTTCTTTCATATATTAACATTTAATATTTTTACTTGAGCTCCAAAGTCAGTTCAAGGCTCCTTAGCAAAAGCAGATTTTGTCCAATGCAAGTAAAAGATCATAATCCTCAGTGTGAAGTGTTCTTTCTGAAGTGTCAACAAAATATATTTTGGCGCAGAGGCTGGGTTTTTGAAAGCTGTGGGTTTGCAAGAGGCTTCTGTAGAGGTAAAATGGGCCATGAGCAGCACGTCAGGGCTGTGGGGAGGGTAAATACTTTTCAATTACTGAATTGTGGCATGCAGGAGTCTTCTAAATCTGGTGAGGAAGAACCACAATCATCTTTATTCCTGTCTTCCTCCACCTCTTGTGCATTATCCTCTACTACTTGCAATCTTTCTTGAGTATTTCCTCCTGACTGTATTGGCCTGCACCTCCTATTGCTGGGGAATGACCGGCGGCAAACCTGAGGAAACAGGTTTTGTATTCTTGCTGCCGTTAAGGTGTTGGGAGAGCAATGTCAAGTGGGGGCAGGGGGGAGGGAGGCAGGCTCTTGCATAAGAAATTATTCCTTCAGCTGTCCCTGACAGCTGCTTGCTTTGCCTGCTGGTTGGCTTTGTGGGACAAGACTCTGCTTTGTTGCATTTTGCCTCTGATCCACCGTATCAAACCAGAGATAATCTGCTATTTATAATGTTCTTTATAAATTCTGTGACTCACCAATAGGATTTAAAGTAGAAGAGTCTTTAGGTGATACTCATTTTGATCCCATGTGTTCTGTCCGCTCAAGAGCTGTAGTGAGATGGAAGGAATTAAACATCTAGACTGGAATCTGAAAGGCGCCAAGTATCCTGAGGCCAAGTACCCTTGGTTCCCATCAGTTGCAAGTTGTACTGTAATGTGAGTTAATGAGCAGAGAGCAGAGGGATTCAGCTGTTAGTCTGAACTTCTACACATACTCTGTGTAGGAAGGGTTGTGCTAGAGAAAAAACAGATCTGTATGGCTAGAAGATAAAATTCAAGGAGAGGATCCTTGATTTTTTTTTTCCTAGTTTGTGTTAAATTTCTGTGGATGGAGCAGCACTTTACCTGAGTTGATGAGGAAGATGAAGCATGGAAATTCCTTATTCCTTCACACTTTGAGGTTATTTGCAACCTAGAGGCCCTTGGAGAGAAAATAAGGTAAGCATCTTGGTGCAGCAGCTGTTGTATCCTTCAGGATATGGGGCCAGAGGCAACTTCTGGACTGATCTCTTGTTCCCCAGGAGGGAGATAGTCTTCTCTGCCTCTGATCATTACCAGTAGCACTAGGGTGGACAAGAAGAAATACAAGTCTCTTTTTTGTATTTTGTCTTTTTTTGAGCAAGACTTTGATTCAAAAGTTACTATCCATAATAACTTCCATTAAACCCTAAGACTCCATACTGGCAAGTAGCATCCTATTACTAAAGAATAAGCATTTCTAAAGCTTTAAAATTGCTATTCAGCTGTTCTTTTGTCTCCATGGCAACTTTAAACGTAACAACAAAGCAGTAGGTGATGTTGTCAGCCAAAAAATCTGTAATGCTCAAGTGATTGTTGATAGCAACAAAATGGATGCCAGTGTAGGGTCACTTACAGCCAGTAATAGATATTGCACGTATGGCTGAAGTATTGCATGTGACATTTTAAAACAGAAAACATACCAGAAAAAAAGTAAGGCTTGATGCTATTTGCAGTTTTTATAAAAAACCATGAGGTACTATGTTAAAATTCAATGGAAACCCTTCTTTAATGGAATGAGTAGCATGAAAAGCAAAGAGCTTTATATATGAGATGTGCCAACTTAAGAATCTCAAGCTTTCTGCTTGAGTTTCTTTGGTAGAACAGAGAATAAGCCCCAGTTTAGAAAAGTGAGGTCAGTTCCTAGAGGGTTAGTTAAAGTTCTCATTTGGCTTCCGTGTTGATCTGAAAAAGGGAGCATGTTAGAAAAGGCAATGCTTTTCTTACAAATTAATAAAATAAAAGTGGTTTGGGAGGAATTATCGTCAGTTTTTGATCTTAACCCCATGGTGTCTGGGGCTTGGATATTTAGCTGACGTGTAAGATTGAAAATCGTTCTTGGGGAAAAAGCCTTGAAAAAACACTGCTGAGACTAGTGCTGGGAACCAGCTATGAGAGGAGAACAAATAGGAATTAAGTAGTTTTTATGTAGTTGTGACATACTAAATTAGGAAATCCATTCTAAAACAAAAGTATTGACAGATGAGTTACTGAAAAAAAAATACATTAAGTAATTTGTGTCTAATATTTGACAGTTGGTGCTGGGTGTACTGTGGAAATCCTGCCTTTTAGCATGTATGTATGCTGTCAATGCGGCATGTACCAAGACACCTTTTGGAGTTTTAAATTAGCTGAATTTTGAGTCCTACTTTCTCCAGTTAATGTAACGTGTTTGTGCTCTGTGTTTTGTAAAAATGTCACCTCATTTATTGAATTCAGGGTTCCTGAGTGTTTGAGCTACCCATCATCAAAGAAGGCTTTTCTCCTCTGTGAGAAAGATGGGGGATGGAGATTGCAACCAGCTGTTATTCAGAGTGTGCCTTGACAGCATCGCATGAACTATCTTTCAATGCAGACAAACATAACAGCTTCATTCTCTCACAACAGCACAAGATACCACCTGATGTCTGTTTTAGAGCAGAGAACTGGGCATGTGGTCTGGAACTCATGTGGTCCTTGATTACTTGACAGTCCAATTACATCTGTTTGTGTCCCTCCTAAATGAAGACAACTTTAGTATATTTTTGTTAATTTACTTCAATAATTTAGCCTGTTTGCACTGTGAAATGCATCCAACTCTGTTTTCTTGTCTTGCCGGGGGAGGAGGGGGGTGTTTCCTGCTTTTTGGGGCATGCAATGCTTGTAAAACAAGACTTTCAGGGTTGCTGGTATCTCCTGTGCCACCCAAAACAAATGTTTTCATTTGTCTCTGATTTCTGAGCAGTCTTTGGTTTTGAAAGCCCATAGGTAAATCCAAAGCATACCCATAATTCAAATAAAATATCACGTTTCTTGAACTCCAAGTCATATTAGACTTTTTTAAACCTCTTAATTAAACTGAAGCTCTAACGTACATAGTCCTTGACTGTTCATATGCCAACCTGTTATGTGAGAATGTAAAACTTAAGATGAGACCTTACAGAAATTATTCATTTGTTTGTTTACAGCTTCTTCTATCATACAGTTTGAGACCAGGTCTGCTTAAAGGAGTGATACAACCACTACTGTGGTTAACATAGGAACTGCAGGTTACAAACTATTTATTACTTGTTAGCAAGTCCGTAACTTTCTTATGAAAAGTTTGGGATTAGTTTGAATGAACTAATAGAGTTTTTGTCTTGGATATTGTTTAACTTATTCTAAAAGCTTATACAGGTAGGTACCCTTTGAAATATGGGCCGCTTCAGGAAGTTGTCTTTGTAGTCAACAGTGATACAGGCTCTTTGCAAGGGATCTCTTCCAAAGTTTGAACTTATTTTTTTGTTAAGCTGCAATGATGAAAACTGAAATGGTCTACAGGAGCAGGCTCTTGGGACAGCAAGCCACCCTAGGAGGTCAAGGTAGGGACTCCTGCTTTGGTAGCTTGTGAGGGCTGCCAAGAGCAGTAGGCATGTGGTGCTGGGGATACTCACTGGTCAGGTGGGGCAAAATAAGTCGTCTTACATATTCTTACAAGTTCTGCCCATTGGTGTGATGTCAGGGCAAGCAACTAAGAAAACTGGACAAGTTTGACGGTCAGCTGAAAGTCATGGCAAGGAAATTCACAGATGTCTAGATTTCTGTCATTTTTACTTTTAACCTTTGGAAGGTGGATGTCAGGGTAAAGAGCTGCCACCTATTCATTCATCAGGTATACTCGACTATCTTTAAAAAAAAACAAAAAAACCAACCAACCAAACAAAAAAAAACCAAAAACAAACAAAAAAAACACCTCCCCCCCAAAACAAACAAACAAACAAACAAAAAACCCAAAAGAAAAGAGACAGTATGCTGGGAATCTAAATGAGACTAGAATAAACCTGTGAAAACATGCTCGATGAGATTAATTGGTACAAGTTGATGGAAGTGCGGGACAGTAGGTTGCTTATTAAAAGTCCAAGAGGTTTGGAACTTGATCATCTTTAGGTGCCTTCCAACTCTAACCATTCTGTGATTCAGTGATAACAGCAGCACTTGAGACACAGACTTCTTTTCACAGAGCGGTTATAACAGAAGCAGTAGAGCCTTCTCTGTACTGGTTTGTTTTCCTGAGAAAGACAGTTACGTACATGGTAAGTAATGTGAGTGTACCTCTGTCATAGGAGGAACTGAAGACTACCAGGTAACTCCAGGCTGGCTTCAACACAAGCAGTGTCCACTTAAGTTAGTATGCTTTCAGACTTGATTCTGTACCTTGTCTTACAGTGAAATTTTATATGCCATTTCAGTCCTCTTCTCTTTGCTTGAATCATTTGGGGAACATTTCCCTTCTGAGATGCTGTGTATGTTAAATCTCGCCAATTCCCTAAGTTGCTCAACCTACAAGCAAAGCTGTTGTTGCCCCTAAGTCCAGCCCTATAAACGCTTCTGAAAACTGGGAATTGCGTGAGATTTTTTTTTTTTTTTGGCTGTGATTTATCACCAATGACAATTTTTTTGCCAAGCCAAATATGTATTTATACTTTTATAATTTTTCTGGTGTAAGCAAAACTTTGAGCAGAGGGATTCCTGATCTTCAGGGAAAATAGACCATATTGTCTATATTGTTCACACTGGCATTAGACAGAACACATTTCTCAATTGTCTAGTTGCTCTTGAAGGATGGATCTGAAATGCTGAAGTAGTTGCTATAATTCCTTCAATTAATCTGTATAATTAAC
This sequence comes from Scolopax minor, assembly GCA_028566535.1. Lineage (NCBI taxonomy): Eukaryota > Metazoa > Chordata > Aves > Charadriiformes > Scolopacidae > Scolopax > Scolopax minor. The sequence goes on from JAOXNG010000064.1 coordinate 34,339,909, forward strand.
AATTTTAATCTAATTCATTCCTGCTACATATTCTCTCAAGTAATTAAAGTTCCAGATTATGAGCAAGATCTTGACTCTTGTCATTATTTGCTGTTTACTCTGCAAATATCTCATACTCTTGTAGTTTCTCCTGAATATCTCTTTATAGTTCCCTAAGATCTGTTTCAAAGATCTGATTTTTTTTTTTTGAGCTACGCGGGCACAGAAAATGCACCAGATTCCATGGAACCAGTAACAGTCATCTTTTTTTCTCGTTTTTTTCTTCTCCTGCCAACTTTTCACTTACCTTTTACTTCTTTTTCCTCTGTTCTTAGTGTTTTTTATAGTAAAGCGATTTTCAAATAATATGGAATTTGACTGATGCTGTAGATTTAAGGTAGAATTCTTATTTGATGCAGATAGATTGGATGACTTGAGATTGTCTAGCTCTACTTTACATGATTCAGTAATCAGCTTTAAAGCAAAATGCTTTGATATATCTAGTAATAATGTCTGAAAGTTGCCATCACTCTAGAAAAAGTAAGTATAAATTCTCTGATAGACATCTTGCTTTGTTGCAAATTGCACAAATCCTAATGTCCCTAAATGAAAGCTTTTCTGCTTTTCGTGGATTCAGCTCACAGTGCTTTGCATGCAAGCAAATTTTTATGGTAGGTGTAAAGGACGTGTCAACCAGCAGCTGTGCTCGGGGGTGTTTGATCATGATCTTTGCTAGAAATGCATTACAAAAAATTAGCATTTAAATCAGATGCAACTTACATTTAGGAATACAATTGTAAATCTTTTATTTACTGCAAAGATAAGCAACCCTGCTCTTGACTATGATGCATGTTCATCCTTAATATGAAAATAAAAGTTTTCCATGAACAGAAGTTCCCAGTTTCATTACAGCTGTGGAACTTTCCATTTCATGTGCAGTGGTAGCAGGACTGTACAAGTCTTTGACAAAAATAGTATTTATATAAAGTGGAAAATTCCACTTGCAGGGTGAGAGGGAATCTTAGCAACCTTCTTTTCCCAGAATTTGCAACTGCTACTGTATTGAGAACTACTGAAATCTTCGATTGTCAACAACCAGATTTGACAGAAACATAAATGTGAAAAGTTTTTCTGCTTTACTTGTCTGCAGGAATAGGTACATAATTTCTATCAGAATGATTCTTTTAAGTTTTATATATCCATTTCAAATGCAAAAAAATTCAGGTACCATAAAATAAAAATGCAAATTTCAGACAGGAATAAGTGCTTTTGTCTCTTATTAAGCTAAAGCTTTCTCCATACAAAAAAATACAAAGATATTTCTGTGTATTTCCATGTTATGATGTTAAGATTTTTGACAACCCTATTTGTGCAGGAAGCACCTGCTTTTGTGCTATAGAATGTATGCAATAAAATACACTGCGCTGAGGGCATCTTTGATGTTAGCTTGTAGCATACGTGTGTGCTTTTGCTTGCTTCTGTTTGATTTTGTTTTATTGATCTCTTGACCCAAACTTGTGATTAAACTATTTCTGAAAGATAGCCTACTTGAAATCAAGCAAGACTCTGTTTGTACTTCATAAAAGAAAAGCCTGACACTGGTTATAAATACCTTATTGCCATTTGTCTCCATTTGTCTTTAACGACTGCAATCATAGTACCCGTTGCTGGTCATCTGATCCTCTCCTTGTCAATGTGGAATTGCTTCTCTTGTGCATATAATGCCATTTCATTCAGTCTTGATAGAAACACATGTATGGTTGAGATTCACTAATTCTCTTGTGAGATTATTTCCAGTCTGGTTCAGCTCAATAAAAGCTGCTACCATGAACATTAAATATAATTCAGAATAACCTTGGTGTCAAGAAGCTTTCCCTGATGTTCATACCTGTTTTTCTCAGTTACATCCTTTTATTTCAGGTCTATCTATTCTTCAAACCTTTCAGAACTCTTTAATTCAGAAGCCTTTCAAATACCCCATCACCCCTCTTGCCTCTACATCTGTCGTGTATTGTTCCTAGGGTATCCATATTTAACAATTTGTATTTTATAGACTTCCCAGAGCTTGCTTCTTATATTGCTTTGCCTCAGTCTCTTTTCAATTTGTAAATCCTTTTCAAGTTAAAAGTACCTGCTGCTCAACACAATAAGCATTATCAGACAGGGACTGGTAAGTCCTTGCTTCATGTAAGGGATACATTGATACTTTGAGCTTTTTGCTTCATGCTGTGGCCAGATTATTGGGTTTCATGCATGATGGTTTTATGCAGAAGAGAGTACTGGGAGGTCAATCTCTTGCTCCTTCAACTCAAATATTATTTGGAAACACATCAATTGTTTTTACAATTTATATCTTTTTTTCGTTTTTCTCACTTTTAAAGATGACCAAGGTCATCTTTAAAAAAACTTCACAGACAGAATTTCCAGCTATTTTTAATTTCTGTAGTTTTTGCATAAGTCTTATTTTAACTCTGTACCGCTGCCTTATGGATTGATTTATTGATCTATAATCTATACCTAGCCCAACATATGAAGATGAGGTAGTCTTAGACAGTTTTACAGATTTTCTGCACTTTTCTGTTTGCATGTGCTCATACAGAAATAGAAATACTGGGAAAAGGTCATCTTGTCCAAACCTCTGTTCTTTTAGGTTTACAATCTCAAAACTAATTGAAGCTTCCTGATTCTTACCATGCTGGAATCCAGCTGCTCTTACGATTTTCTATTCACATCTTAAGTTAATTTTTCCTATCTTTCATCGTGGATACCAAGAATTAAATACTGTGCTGCAGGTGAGATCTCATGCCATAGGATGACTGCTTCTCAGTTTGTGTTGGAGACTTATTTCCTCAATTTTATTTTATTTTTTTCATGTAGAATGATGGCACTTCTGGAATTCTTTGTTGCAAACAATGCTGTTAAATCTGAAAAAAAGAAAATATTTATGGCTATTTTCTGGCTATGGTGTTGTCTAAAGACATACCTATCTTTTTTTTTTTTTTTTTTTTGAGATATCAGTCCTGGTGCTTTATTCAAATGTGCAGTCCATAAAGCGTTTAAAATTTGACATATGTTTCTGTTCTTCTGTAATAGAAAAGGCATCTGAGGACTGAATTTCACTTTGCATGATCTTTTTTGGATGTAACTTTCAGAAGTGTTTAATAGAAGATGTTTGAACTTCATGTCCTGTGAAAAAGGTATTGTAGAAGCCTGAATTTCTCTGTTGGCAGGAAGTTGTAAGATAAAAACTGTCTTTGCAAAACTCGTGGTGAAATAGACCTTATTAAAAAAACCACAAAACTTAATACATCACATCTTTAAGGGGTGGATTTAGAATACATTACATATATGTTTCTCTTTAATGTAAGTATTTTACTACTGACAAATGGACTTATTCTTCTCTTTCCTGTTCTGTTCTTTGACTACACTTTTTTAAACACCTAAGAAAATTTTTCCTTGGAAGCAGCTTAAGGCCATCCTGCATCTTCCTAATCAAAGCACATAAAAACAAGTTAATGGTAAGTTCAGTTGCCTGATTTTCTCCTGTACTAGCAGGCATATACTAGTTATGGGCAAGTTTCGCCCAGACTCTAATATCAAATACTTCCAGAGGACAGTTTTGAAAATTCTGAAAAATGACACAGAAAGTCCAAGGATGTAGGTACTTCCAGTAGAGGTGGAGGGAGATTGCTTACACTGTCTGTTGCAGGTGACCATGTTAAAAGTGTGTAGGCTTCTTTTGTACATGATTGAACTCCAGAGCGTACTTCTGAAAGTCCAAGTTCAGATCCTGCTTCTTAATCACCACAGCTTTAGGAAACTCGGGTCCTGAATTAGGGACTTTGGTTAGATTCCTTAAATTATACAGCAGTGACTATATTTTGGAGTAGGGTTTCACTCTGAAAGGCTGTATCTATTGCAGAAACATATAGCATATTTTAAACCCATTCTGGAATGCATGCTTAACTGTGAAACCATTACTGGTGTAGCCACAGGAAGGTATAAGTCTTGACCTTAACTAAAGAGCCAGTCTTTCATCTCTGTCTTTGCCAACTTCTCTTCCTGAATTTAACATGCCACTGTAGCAACTGTTCATGCAATGAGATGTTATGATTCAGGACATTTGCCAGAAGTGGAGGGAGAGCTGCAGTGTTATGTGGTAATAGAGGAGTGGATGAACTGTGATCCTCCCCCTGGATTGAAGTCATTCTGCATGACTTGCTTGCTGTGGTCCTTTCTGCTACAAATGCTGCTATCTGTGTAAAGTCATAATTGTTTGACCTTTCCATTTGGTGTTCATATATTTTATGTCTTCACTGGGTTTCTCTATGCAGCAATTTAAGAACTGTTAGTCAAAAGAAGAGTGTGTAGTAGTTCCTGTTCGTGTAGTATCAAACTGAAAACATGAAACTGTGCTAACAAATGCCATGATACCTCCTCTTACTATTCCTTTGCATTGAGAAATGCCAGCTATAGCGTCTGACCTTGCAGCTGTTGTTTCGATGCAGAGCTCCTCCTGCAGAAGTTAATCAGCCAAATTTCACACTTGTACTGCTGCTAATCCTAGTGAGTCTGTGGACTTAAAAGGAATGATGACAGATTTGCACCAGAGTAACAGATCCAAGTTTGGACCATTTGTTGTAGTTTTGTGGGTCACACAGCATGCTAGGAACCTGTTTCAGTGTGGGCTTCCCAAAGGGTTGCAGCCTCCTTTGGGCATCCACCTGTTCCAGTGTGGATATCTGCTCTGCCATTAACTTCTGTGGGCTGCAGGGGGACAGCCTGCCTCACCATGGGATCCAGAAGAACCTCTGCTCTGGGGCCTGGAGGACCTCCTTCCTCTCCTTCTTCACTGACCTCGGTGTCTGCAGAGTTGTTTCTCTCACGTGTTCTCACTCCTTTCTCTTCCAACTGCTGCTGGTGTTGTGGAGGCTTTTTTGGGTTGTGGTTTTTTTTTTTTTTTTTTTTTTTTTTTTTCCTCTCCCCACTTCTTAATTAGTGCATGTTATCACAGAGGGACTACTACTGTCACTGATGGGCTCGGTGTTGGCCAGTGACAGGTCTGTCTTGGGGTTGACTGTCATTGGCTCTATCAGACATGGGGGAACGTTTCTAATGGCTTCTCACACATGTAGCTCCCCCACTACCAAAACCTTGCCATGCAAACCCAATACATATAGGTACCGTCTTTTTAAGATTTCTTGGTGTCTAAAGGTATACCTTTAGGCATATAAAATGCCTTCAACTGTAACTTCAAAATCTTACATGAATAATTCTTTCCCCAGTAATCTGGATTTCATTTCAGGATTTTTACTGTCTCGCAGTCAGTGGCATTCTAGCTATCAGAAATTTGTGGGGCAAGGGGAAGCCATGCCTTTTGTGATAACAGTGTTTTCCCACCTTGGTGCCATTTGCCAGTTCTTCCCATCTAAGAAAAAACCCCTTATTTTCTTTGAATTATTTGGTTTCATCTCTCGTTGTAAAGTTTTGAGAAATTCAGAGATATAGAGCCACATTTCAAACCATATGTTTTCTGTAAAATGTGTGTTGCCTTCCAGTCAGAAAATTCTGTCTTACTCCAGTCTTGCCAACAGCTAAGTATGAAGTGAGGTTAAATGTGTGTAGTACTCTTGAGATGATTAAAAAAAATTTTTAAATATGAGTTTAAAGCCCTGTGATTGGGAATTTAAGCTCATTCTTAAAACAGGAGTCAGAACAGAGGGAAAAAAAAAGCTGTTCATCCCTTTGTTCTTCTCAGAATGATAGGCTCAATTATTTACTGTGGTATGTAACTAGGATTTAGAAAGTGAACGGGTGAAGGAAATACATCTACGTTTTCCAGGAGGCAGGCTGAAACCTGTACGCTGCTTATATCTGTCTTTTAAACTAGCATTTAGGATACTAAATACTAAGCATTGATTATTATTTTTTAAATCAGAGTTAAATATTACAGTTATTTTTAGATAGTGCAAAGGATATTAATTTGAAGTGAGAGGGTGATATTTTTAGATACTATAGAGCTATTTATTTAGAGATACTTGTTAGAAGTGCCTCTTAATAGAAATTATAACAGAATAACCACCTTGCCTGATTTTTAAGTTATGCAGCAAAGTGTTACTACGTTGTAGTACACCAAACAACCATCAGCAAAAGTAATTTTGAAAAGAGGATTGAGTGGATTTTTTGCTTTAATATCTCATATCAGGATATTTCTTTTACCAAGTATAGGGTAAGGGTTTGGAATCTCTTTTATAGAGACCCTAATAAAAGCACAGCTGCAAACTCCCAAGGTCAAAAGTAAGGCAAAGATAATTTGATTAAGCTATAAACTCTATATGGACTCAAGCACATGAACTGCATGCATAGATAGCAAATGAAAACTAAATTCCTTACCTGATAGTTTTAGTAAATTATGAAGGGTTGTGAAGAAATGAATATGTAGGAAAAAATTAGAAAATAAACTAAGACTGAAATAAGCATCAAACTTTAAGAAAGTGCATTTACAATGCTTACAAGAATATCAGAAGGAAAAGGCAGATTCTTATTCTGTGAATGTCAGAAGAAGACAAGAAGCTTGGGTTCTGAGGTGCCATTTTTACATTATTTTTCATTAGTAAGATCAGTTGTGTTAATCCGACAGTCATCAATGTAAATATCAAAAACTCTTGATGAACTAGAATCTTTAACACGCTGGTTCTGACAAATGCAACATAAGGATACTTGTGCAAATTTTGCTGCTGTTACCACTTGTGAAAAGAAGACAAAGTACCAGACCATTAGGAGAGCCAGTGGGATCGCAGTATTTTTAAAAGAGAAAAAGGAACAAACTAAGTTTAAAAACTAATACATTACCTTCCCTTTGAAGAAAGGGAAAAATGAATTATGCCAAAGTAGTACAGAGGAAAACAGGAGCTGAGTAATAACTGATGCAGCACATAAGCAGGAATAGCTGGTCTCTGAATGCAGGAAGGGATTGCTGTATATCACAAGCTGGACGGGAGTTAACACTGCCGCGTTATCAGCTGAGACGGATACCATCCTGAGAGATATAACCAGAAACAGAGTGTGGCAGGCATGAAATTTCTCTGCTACACTGCAAAAAAAGATGAGGGCCAGTTCAGGCAAGCCTGGATGAAAACGAGAAGCATCAGCGCTCACAGAATTTTTCTTTTCAGCCATCTTCATCTTAGTACACTCCATTTCAGGAAAATTCTCTTTTGCTGGCTTGTTGCCAGTTTGTTTCCAACTGGTCTGACTCTCTGTGCTGTCTCAAGGGAAGTGTCAGGAATGGAGGGACTGTGGGGCTGCCCAGTCTGCTGTCAGTCTGGTCACAGAAAGTGATGCAGGTTGCATGACACATTCCATTAAAATGCTTTAACACCTTTTTTTTTTTTTTTTTTTTTTTTTACATTAGTACTCATTTTCTGTTTATTTCTCTTTATTTTCAGTATAGTGTTTGATTAATTAAATTCAATTTATGAAATAAGTCATATTAAAGTTATGTTAATCTCTGGGAAATTAGAGGTGACTTGTTTTGAAAGGCTTACACTAGCTGACATCCTGTTAAAAGTTATCTTGAATGCCTTGTCAAAAAGAAATCTTCTTTGGTACAATCTCAATTTAATTTAACAGAAACATTCTACATTCTGCTATATACTGCTTTTTTTTGTGTGTGCCTCTCTCTTTCTGAATGTAGCTGAGGGTAGGTTTGCCCAACTTTATGTCATGCAGTCTTTGAAAAACGTAGCACTATCCAAAATCTTTATGGTCCAGCCCTGGCAGGCCTGGTGTACTGCTGCACCCAAAAGCAGAATAAGGTTTCTAGTCAGATACCAGTGGTTAATTAATGTTCAATAAGATCACTACTGCAGTGATCTGTATTAACAGATGATAATTGGGAATCTATTGTCTTCATTCCTCCCTGTGTAAGAGAGGGTAGATGAGCATGTACTGCAGCTTTATAAATTCTCAAGTTCTTACTTATTCATCAGTACTGACTTATTCTTAAGTAAAGTAGTGCACCTTAATTCAGGAGAGTCAGGATTTGTGGACTTTGATAATCTGAATTTCATGACCCCATGCTGTCTGTAACTTTGTGCTCTAAGGTCCCCCTTTATGAACTTTTAAAAAAAAATTCAAGCAGACGCCATTTCTTTTTTTCCAGAAGATATTTCAAATTCAGCTCTGTAGCAACCAGATAGCTATCTAAAACAGTAACCTTCATGTTTACTTCTAAGAATAATAACAGGGAAAATGCTACTGAAGTACAGTTTATCAGTCTCTTGGTTTATATTTTATCTGGTGATGTCAATAGCAGGCTGCCCTCCCTCCGGAGTCAAGTTGTAAACACTCTCCTCAAGGGTAATTAAAGCTAAGCACACAATTACAACAGCCTGTTCAGGCTTGCTGGTTGCCCACTGTCTCATAGCACCTAACATCACAAAAGCACCCTGTTGAAATGAAAGGATTATTTATCTCTGAGTTTTATGCTGTGTGTATGTTTAAATGCTTCAGAGGGGTTGGATTATAACTTTAGGGACTAAGGTAAGCATCATTGCACTGATTAACAGTGGGAAGCTTCCATGGGACTACATGGTCATGTTTTAACGTGCTTTTACTTTGCTAGAATGATTCATAGTTCTGTGGTTACAGCAAAAACCTCTGCAGCTTCTGCATGTTGTAAAGCACTGGTCAATTTGTAGTATCTGTCTTCCATTTGTAAGTGGCCTAAAGAAGTTTGGTCAGAAATGCAACTCTTGTGCTCTTTTCACAGCCAGGTTAACGTACCTTTATTTGTATTTTTAGGTGAGAGGAGTGCAGAGTCTGCCTCCTGCTTTCTTGAGTGTGGTGAGGTCTCTGTGCTTTTTACGTTTGCAGGTACAGCCCAACAGGGTGCACTGGTAACTTGTAAAGCTTGAGAAACAAAGCTCTAACTTTTCCCTGACTGTGACTTTTATGAGTGTGGGCTCTGAAAGTAGATGTGATATGCAGTCTGATTAGGAGAAAGCTGAAAATCTCCAGGAAATCCTATGAAGATGTTCTTGTTGCTGTAGTTAGGGCCAGAGGATACAGCATCAGGAAGAATTAAAGTTTGGGACGTAATTTAAACTGCACGTGTGATAAATCTGCTTGCTACCTTTCTGTGTTTTCCTGCTTTTGGATGTGTGCTTGTATGCTGAAGGCCCTGTGATGTAGCAGAACAGTTAAATTCAGTGTAAAACGTAAGCTACGTGGACAATGTTATGAAGGTTTTTAAATCTGCCTTCCTGCCTGACTTGTTTTTTTTATTTCTAAGCAGAAAGATAGCATTCTCAGGAATGAGAGCAACTAAGGGGAAGATTGCGAACAAAATTGTGACTTTTTGGATAGAAAGGGGGTGGAGTGGATGTTCAAACGTCTTTTGAAATCTCTGAAAAACGGAAAGTTTTCATTGGAAAGAAAAGTGAGAGCCCTCAGCCTGTTGGTCTGAGATGTGCTGGCTACAATGTGGCACACTTGAAGTCTTATGGAGATGAGCTGTGGACTTTTGAAGGTGGGCAACAAACAGGAGGAGCTGGAAGCCATTGTGCAACAGGAAAACTATGATATGGTTGCCATCATAAAAACATGGTGGGATGACTCACACAACTGTAGTACTGCAGTGGATGTCTATAAACTTTTCAGAAGGGATAGGCATGAAAGGAGAGGTGATGTAGTAGCCCTGTATGTTAGGGAATGTTTTGATTGTCTAGAGGTTAATGATGGTGGTGTTAGGGTTGAGTGTTTATGGATAAGAATCAGGGGAAAGGCCAACAAGGCAGATATCGTGGTGGGAGTCTGCTATACACCACCCAACCAGGATGAAGAAGCAGATGAAATACTCTGTAAGTATCTGGGAAAAGTCTCATGATTGCTACCCCTTGTTCTCATTGGGGACTTCAACTTATCCAATGTCTGCTGGAAATACGGTGTAATAAAGAGGAAACAGTCTAGGAGGTTCCTGGAGTGTGTGGAAGATAACTTCCTGACACAATTGGTGAGTGAGCCAACTAGGGAAGGTGCACTGCTGGACCTGTTGTTTTTGAA
>JAOXNG010000064.1:34386072-34398257 GCA_028566535.1 Scolopax minor
GGGATGGATGCTATTTTGGGGAAATTGATTCCCCAAAGAGTACATAAACGACTCCTTTATTTTTGTGTGTGCTTGCTTAATATCCATGCTGCGTTTTATATCTTGAAATTTTTGGTATCTGTAGAGCTGTGCTTCATAGTATTCAAAGTGGTTTAATAAAAAGTATTTACAACTCTGACTTAACTTACTGGCAAAGAATAGTTTTTCGTTTTGTTGTTGTGTTTTTTTTTTTTTTAAGTTATGGAGAGAAATTGCAACCACACGTTTATGTCTACGCTTTTCCACACATTGCAGATTGACATGGTATCATAATAAATGGAGTATTAAGTACACTACTGTAGCCAGTCCTGGAGATGTTGAGGTTATCCTTTTTACAGTCTTACTTAGCTCTGTCTTCAGCTCGAGATGTTTGTTTAGTTGTGTTTTGGGAGAGTCGTTCATTCTTGCTTCCAAATGCCCAGTACCCTTTTATTCTGTTTGCTGGAACTTGTCTCTTTGAAGTATTTCTATTTGGGTGGTTTTTTAACTTAAATAAAAATGGTTCCAATATTGATGAAAGAAGCATTATGTTTAAAAAAAAAACAAACAAGTTTAACACTTGAATTTAACTACATACTGATCAGATCCTGCAGTGCAGAAATAAGCTACATTTTGTTCTTGCTGGCTAACTCTCTGACTCAATGCAACTTTAAGGAGAGGAATTCTTCTGCCCATAGGGATATCCTTTGGCTTGTGGCCGCAGAAAGGTGCAGAGCAACTCCAGTAATGGTTTTGGCAGGTATTTCTCAATGTCATGCAGACTTCTAGTACTCTGATGTTGTAGATCCTCGCAGGGCAACTGCCTGAGGGTTAACTCGTGCTGATGTTGACAGTGCCCACTATATGCTGCCTTGTCCTTATTTTGGTGCTACCTGACTGCATCTTAAAGGGTATGCTTTGTAATGCCACTTCTAGTAGAGACAGCTCGTGTATGGAGACAACTTTTACATGCTTAGCTCTTGGAAAATGGGAATCCGGTATTGTGGGGCTGATTACGGAGGTTGCGTTGTGACAGGTACAAATTGAAGAGGTTTTGGGATTTCTCTGGTATATACAGCTGATGTGAACCCTGGGTTGGGTGGGATCAGTGGTGGGATACAGCTTGCTCTTTCCAGAGGCAGCTCTTTAATTTGTACAGGGACATACCCCTGCAAGCAAAAGGGCACTCCCTGGGTGTCAGGAGTCTGTCCCAGTCTATTCACACTGCTGTCTGCTGCGTTCGGTGGTGTCCCTACTCAGGTGTGTCTGCATCCCTGCATGAGAAATGACATGCCTCCTTCATTTCTTCCTGTTATGGCTGACGTTGCCTCTTTGGAAAAGGGAGTGAGGGAAGGGAGAGGAAATTTTTATGGAGAAAAGTAGGTGCTGTTAGTGTGTTGTGTAGAACTGTTGTCTGTTTTCATGCCTGTTACAGTTTTTGTAATTGTCAAGTCCAGGATATCATGGCATTTGGCATATAAACAATAACCAAATATTGCTCTTTACACAACTGTCAACTTGATCAGATGTGTATTTTCTTTCTCCCCCCGCTCACTTCACAAGTTCCTTGAAAAATTAACTTTTGAAACCATAACTGAATACTTTGTAGAAACTCTCTTTATCACTCCTATGGGCAAATTTCATCAACTTGGAATTTAAGAGCTAATATTGCTGCTTAAGTTATATTACCTTCAATTCGCATTGGCAGCTAATGAAATAAGAGAACACTGAGGAAATAATTAAATGTTGTGCAATTAGGGCTACAGCACATCAGGATACAAATAAATACAAGCCAATATATCCTTTCATGGATTTAACTTGTCTTTATTTTATAGCCTTTGATCTCTGTCTACCACAAACTGGAATCTTTCAGAGCATGATTGTCTGATCCTAAGACTGTATGAAACTCACACTGAGGTACAGCGTGTGTTGGGTCAAAAGCTGCAGGGATGTGCTGATTGCAGGTATGTGGAACAACAAACAGAGGAGAGAAAACAAGGTCCAGTTCTGTACTTGTATTATTCTTATGTATCGCAGGTGCCTTTGAGCTTCATACGGGTTACAAATTTATTCTGAATTCCCAAAACAGACTAGGGTTTAAAAAAAGCAAAACAGTAAAGTATCATTCAGATGAAATATTCAATATATTTTCTTTTCCCTGAAACCAGTTTGTGGTTCGTTGGTTGTTTTCTGCCTCCATTTTCTAGAGTGCTCTGCTGCCTGACGGACCATTGTTTGGAAAGGCCTTTTTTTAAACAGAGAACAGTGATGCTTACCAAAATATTATTAGGTTAATTCCAGCCAGACTAGCTTTCATGAGAAGTCCCTGACGTTGAACAAACCTGTTTCCTTCACTAGGATGTGTCAGTTAGAAACACCAACTGCAAGGATTTCTTATGTTCTCACGAAAAAGGAAGGAAACAGCTGGTAAATGTTTCACAGATGGTAAAGCTCTTGGCATCTCTCAGGAGAGGGCCACCCATACAGATGGCTCATTATTTTAACATTTGGATTTTCATCTTATTAAAACATCTTTTTTTTTCTGGTTTTATTTAGCATCATAAATTCTCTTACACTTTAGTTAACAACTCGGTGATTTGGGGGAAGCGTGTGCACTATAAGGAACATCATTTGGCTTAAACATGTATCTGCATCATTATTCTTGTCTCTGATGTGTAGTGAGTGGACTTGAACCTGATTAAAAATACCAAATGTAAGCAAATGCTTAGAAATATTACTTTATCAAGCAAAGGTCAGCTAAGTCTGTGTAGAAGCTGAATTATTCAGCAAACGAAGAAATCTACTGAGTGAAACAAGCAAACGTTTCTATCTTGGGCATTACATCAATTAATGCTACAATGCTTTCTGCATGCACCATAATAGACAGGGACTGCATGTACCGAGTGTTAGTAAATGTTTTGTGTTTATAGTATCACTAAATAGAAAATACTACTTTTTAAAAGAGCTGGTCCATAACCCAGATGATACTCGGGTTCTCAAAAATGTTTGTAAAATGATGCATTTTCAAAGGCAGTTCCACCTTGCATTTATGATGGCATGTGCAATCATAAACATGCAAATAGATGGTATGTTTAGCATATGTCATACATAAATCCCAGCTCCACACACAGTTTAGTAACCATATTCCTTACTGTTTGGAGCAATTAGGCTTTAGAAACTCCTTGAGAACAAAATTGAAAAAATAATGCATAGCTTTGATATAACAAATGTATGAATGCTTCAGTTTTGCAGATTTCTTCAATTACATCTGTTATTAATATCAAATGAGATAAAAATAAATTTTTCAACACCACTTCCTAATTTATCACTTCATGTAATTTTTATTAAGGTTATGATTCTAGTCTAAATTCTTCTTAATTTATATGCTCTTCACGCCTAAATAGGCATACTCTTACAATATGGTTCTAAGAGGTAAACTTTATAATCAAACATTTGATAGACCTCTTACTATTTTAAGAAAGGAATCTTTACAGTTCAGGACCTACTGTGAATTAAAATTACAATGTTATAGATATAAATACCTCTGTGCTCCTCCAATCTTGTACAGTTAGATGCCTTCTCTAACAAAACTGCCATTGCAGCCATGCCAGGAGAGCTCTCATAGGGATGCTCCACAAACTTCATTAAGCCATTTCTCTTTACTGCCTAATGTAATGCAATTATGGTTAGCCTATATACTTCCCTGCTAAGAGCTTTACCTGAAAAAAACATATTTTTTTTTTTTTGTACTTGAGACTACGTAGTTATGATGGAATTCTGTAGTTATCAGGAATTCCTGAAGTCACAATCTTGCTTAGATCCAGGCTTTTACAAGAATACTGTTATTACTTAACTTTCCAACACTACTTAGGCCTTACTTATATACAAATTCTATTGATTTTGAAATAAGCTTAGGTAATCCAAGCTATTGATAATTTAGGATAAATACCTAAATATTATGAGGATGTTGTAAGTATTCTGAAATAATTGTAATATAAGGAAATTCTGTATTAACAATATGCCCCCTGGAAATAGAATCAGCTTGATGTATAGAAGTGGGCAGATGCACAGGTGTTGAGAGGCGGTCCTTCTACAGTGTAGGTTAAAATTATAACTAGGACATGTTGGAATCTTTTTTTTTTTCCTTAAAATTATGTAAAATTTATGGTATGCAGGAAGAATTTTATTTTTTGTCTTTAGATACTCCAGAGTAGAATAAATGTATTCAGGATTATTATTTATCGGTATCTTTTAAGTCTTCCATTTGTAAATTGTCTATGTGGTTGAACTGTTATTGGCAGAAGCTTTTGTGGTGTTTTCAACAAATTATTTTTTATTAGAGATTACCATTGTATTAATACCAAATGAATGTAGCATTTGAGATAAAATTGCTTTGAGAAGAATTCTCATCCAGGGTGGAATTTCTGCTTTAAAAAGATACAGTAGCAAGGCAGAAGAAATAGGAGCCACCACATTCTGTTCCATTTAGTTATGGCATGACCCCCAACTTCCCATGTGGATACTTGAGAGTCTCCATTGATTTCTCTATTTATCCTTCTTAATGTCATGCAGCTCTACACATATTTAATTTTATATGTTAATTGTCAGGCTGGATAACGTGGTAGCAGATTCAAGCATTCAGCTTGAGCATCAGCGGTCCTATGGTCTTATTTCCATCAAGACCTATTGAAGGGCTACATCAGCTAATCCTAAAGAAACCTGGAAAAAATCTTGATCCTACACACACTGAACCATTTGACTTAGTCAAACCTTGCATCAGGTTGTCATTGAAGAGATCTGGTAGGTTAATATTTCATCTCTCTTTATGTAGTAATAAATTCAGTTAATTAGTCATTCACACACCAAATAGATTCTAAAACGCAGTCACTTGTGAACTGTCAAAATGAATAGCTGATTTCATATACACTGTCAGTCATTGCTCCTGACAGGGATAATTTTCTGTAATCTTTTGTACTACAGTCGTGTGTGAATTTCAAAATTTCCTTAAAGGTAATACCACTATCAATGAATCTGTATGATCTGTATTTCTCCTGATTATCTATATCTTTCTACATATACATATACACATATTTAAGTTTATGCAAAGTAAAGCTACTGAGGTTATTTTAAGCACTAAAATATGCTAATGATATTCACATTAATTTTTGGAAGAAGGTTATATGTAGAAGGTGAAGATTTGCATTGTTGATGTTTGCTTAGATGCAATCTAGCATATAAGGCTAACATATCATATGTAGTCTCACAGTTTAACATCCTGATGCTTAAATTTGAACCTTAATAATTTGGAATTGAAAGTAGCGATTAACTTTAGATTTTAAATGAAATGTAACGCTTGGATCATTTGTGTGTCTCAATGAAATGTTTTCTTTTTTTTTTAAGACAGGAAAAACTTGTCCTTTCTTACAACCAGATCATTAATCCTTATAGCATAGAAAGTTTTCTTAAAGAAACAAACAAAAAACCCCATAAGATTTAATTACGTGGGTTTTTTTAGTTATTACTTAAAGACTGTGAATGGAACTAAAACTCTAGATTGCTTAAAGAGAGGATGGGCATCCTTCTACCATTTCAAGGTGTTAAAATTTGAAAAATGATGGGAGAATATTGGATATTTATTTGTCTGTTGGTGGTATTCTTAATTATTTGCAGCTGAATTCAAAATGCAGCTTTTCACTAAGCCTTGATCTTCTAAAGATTTAGATATGTTTCATGTCTTAAAATATGCATCCTGTTGATCAAAAAGTAATGCCAGGCAAATACACAAACACTTGAGGAATTTGGCCTTTCAGTAAAAAGGTATTTTTTGCATCCTGGTCTTTAATGTCACATTTATTGCAGCTTAAAGATTTTCATGTTCATTAAGTCTTACTACCTAGTACTTGATGCCTTTCTATACTTTCTAATAAGTAGGAAGATTCCATTTTACAATGTCATGATGTGTATATATCAAGCTAGTAAACCAGAGTCAATTTTAGGACCAAGTGGAAATTAAATTTTCCTTTTAGGTATAGAGAGTTCTTTCATATGAAATATGATCTTATTCCACTTTTTGAAAGCGTGCCCTCCTTAACCTAAAATTAGAATAATAAAAGCTCAATGATGACATTTAATTTCAGTTATATAAGCAATAAATTTTACTTAATCTTTTTGAAAGAAAAAAAAAGTAAATATTCTGATAATATTGAATTGTGGCTCAGATAAACTATTTTACTGTAGAGCTCATTAATTCCTACAGTAAACAGCCCTATACAATGGAATACATTATTATGCAATTAAAAAGCATCACAGTACATGAGTACAAAGAAATTCGTTGATGTTACATATATTTATTTTGGTTTTTTCCAACTTTATTTTTGTTTTCTCAAGTATTGTTTTGATTGCATGGAATTTGCATGAATTAGTAGTACTTAGTTTAGTTAATGTTAATAAGGGTCAAAAAGTACATCAGTATCCATTTGAAATATTTCATCCCTAAGGTATTTACTTTGGATTTCTGTTTATATTTTATCAGGGTATTGTATTAAAATTTATTAAAAACTGTTGGATTATCTTTCTTTTATAAATGTGACTTTTAAACCGTGTGTGTATAAAACTCCCTTTGGATTATCAAACCAAATGAAAATAAATGTTCACTATCTTGTTTTCACTGAAAATGAAAATTTAATATGTCATGGCTTATTTCGGATATATGTTCAGATGTATATTACAGAGCTCATAACTCGTACTGTAGTGCTATATTTGTGTCAGAAAAAAAGTTTTAAATAGGGCTTGCAGCAAATATGTTTGCCTTTAATGTGATAATGTGCAAATATTTTATAAAACTAGGGTTAGTGCGATCAGTGCATTAATAATTGGAACTTGTATTCTAGTTTCAAATTCCCATAGTCATCCTTTTTTCTTTTGCTTTCTATGACTCCAGAAAGTTCTAAAGGTTTTCATAACACAGTTACACAGAATACAGTCGTGTGTTCATATTGCATTTCAGTTACCAAAAAGCATTGAATGAAAGGATTTATCCCACAGCAAACCTTGAAATTCAGGTGTATCTGAAAGGCTTAGAATGCTAGGAAACATTGCTTCAGTACCTCAAGGAATACTCCTCTAACTTCATGTTTGAAAAGAGTATCTGTGTTTCTACTCAGAGGTGAGTTGAAAGAGCCTAAAAAACAAAGGTTTGGTAAAATCCAGCCATTGGAAGTTGAAACTAGATAAATTCAGTGTAGAAATGAGTAGTATGTACTTAGCTGACAAAGTGAAGCACTGAAACAATTTACCAAAGGTAGATTTTCCATCTTTAGCTACTTTAAAATCAAGGCTAGACAATTCTGTTTCCCCAAAGGAATATGGACTAGTTCAAACAGTTTTGGGAAAGGCTGGTATTTTCAGAAGCCTTACATAGATGATCATAGCAATACCTTTTGGCCTTATAATGTACAAGTATGAATTTGATAATAAAGAGATTATACGAATTACAAAACTTAAATCAAAATTGAGTCAGTTCAGCACGTTTCCATGAGACTTTGCTTGTGTTTATGGAAATCTTAATTTTAATTCTGCCTGGGCTTGTTTGTTCTCAACAGGTCTCATGTACACTGCATGGGGATTGAACGAAGGGAATCAAAGACTGTAGTAGGTTATTACTGATATTGCAGGCATTTTTATTGCAAATATCAGCAGAAAGGCTTATTATCAAGGAATTGACTTACTAAGTCTTTCTCTTGAGTGCACTTATGTCTCTTATGTTATAGCTTTGGCCTCAGGCAGCATATGATCCTATCAACAGCACGCATATGTGCAGAGCATAGAGTTCAAATATTTAAAGGGACATCATCAACTTGAGAATGCTTGAGTGGAAAATCTTGTACTTGCTATTATTTATAGTTAAAAGTATTGCAACAGAAAGGTTATATATACACCTCAATTTTTAGCTTCACTTTTTGTACACTATAATGTGAACAGTTTATTTAATTTTGTTGATGACAAACACTCCTTTAGTGCATCATGTAGCGACAGCAAAGCTTAAGAGAACAAAACCTAACAGGGGTGGAGAGAGACAGGGTGAGACTCCTGTGTCTGTGTGAGCCCCATCAACTTAACAGGGTGTGAACGGATCTGTGCTCTTCTACCCATGTTCAAAACTGAAGAGGTCCAACCCAGAAGTTGACAAGTGTCCCTTTAAGTAGTGCACAGTAATAGTGGTGGTATAGCTGTTCAGTTGTTTCTTTATAATCCTTAAATTGTGTTTGTACACATATTCAAAGGTTTTAAAATCAAGGAATTGTTTAATAGGATTGGATAAGTAGACTCTTTACTGGTTGTAGAACAAAATTAAAAAAAAAAAAAATCCTAAAAAAATTTTAGAGGAATTCAAAGTAAAACTTATCTAGCAGTCTTGCTTACTGAATGCTTGCTTACTGAAATCTCCTATAAAAGTAAAGATGCAGCCACAACATGTCACGTACATTATCTTTTTGAGGTGAAAAGCACTGTGTTTCACAGGTCGTATAATCCCTTAAGAAGCTTTGGTGTATATGAACTTCCTTCCTCTATTTTAGTGGCAGTTCTCCATCAGTTTTATCCAGTTAAACGGTGCATATAATTTTTGTGAAGATTCCAACACCCTATCTGCTCTTTTCCCTGGTCCAGCTGTTTCTACTTGTCACACTCTACCATATGATAAAACTGTTATTACTTGCTGTCACAAGGTGACTGTATTATAATGACTATTTTGTCTGATCTTAACATGATTTTCCTATTCCACTCTTTATGGAATTCAAATGTCTTAGATGTTTTAGTTGCTTTTTTTTTTTTTTAAACGTGACTTTTTTCATGGCTTGCTTCATTTAATAAAATAGTCCTAATCGATTTGAGAGAGAATCTGTTTTTGCATGAGCATAGTAAAAGTGTAGTTGCACTGATGGTTTTATATGCCAGGTGCCAAGGTCTGGTCATCTGAAGCATGCTTTCACTGAGTGTTTTACTTTGAAATAAACAATATTAACTTTTTTAGTTAATATGTAACTTTCAATAGAGGTGCCTAGTACTATGTCTGAAATAATTTTTTAACTGATTGGAAATATTAATAATGCAAAGCTATAGCTGAATAGTATAATGTTATGAAAGTAGACTATGTTTTGTATAAAAATATGTTTCTTAGTCATTTTTTCATTAATTTCTCAAGAAGTAAAGAAATATGTTTAAATTCATTAGCTGAAATTTCCAATCTTTGGATTTTGTATTAAGCATATAGTTCCTTAGTTTTGCTCCTAACAAAGTGGCTTATCAAGGCAGCTGAAAAAAATGGACATGTATTTATGTATCTAATTTTAGCCGTACAACTTCAAAAGCACTGACCTAGTTTCTGAAAATAGTTTTAAGACAAAGGTGAAGTAAACAGTACATCTTAGAACATATTTCTACTGTTCTGTTTGGGTGGACGAAGAAAAGTACTTTACATGTAAAGCAATTTAATCAAAATAAAACACAGACATGCAAAAAAAATATATGTAGCTTATATTTATATAAGCTCCTCTCCTTCCTGTCCTTCAATTTTCTTGGTCTTTGGATAAAAATGTATTCAAGGCAATTTATAAAACAAGACTGATTTAGTTTTATGTGTTTTACTTAGGTCTACTGAAGTTTATAGGTATAGCATTTCTCATGTTAACCCTTCCTGCTTGATCTAATGGTGAAGTCATAATATCATTAATGCCTGTTTCAATTGCTGTTAGTGAAGTGATGAAAGTATTTTATTACTTTCATGCTAGATCAAACAGAAGTAAAAATGGATTATTTAATCATGTTACAGCCTAGTATATCTTTCTAACTACAAGCAATAAAGTCTAGGGAACAGGACATGAAAACAGACTAGCATCTTTCTCAATTGGATGTATTTACATTTGTATAGTGCTTTAAATCTTTAAGCACCATGGAAGCAAATAATTACATTAGGAGTGACAGAGCTTTATGTAATCTTGAAGCCTCTTTTTCTGAGTTACTGAAAATATGTACCATTCATTAAAACACTATTGTTTGAATATATAAGAACTTAAATCTAGAAAAACTGTTAGTATAGAGCTATCAAAATTTTCTAGGTGGAATAATGTGGTGCCTACTATTGAAAGTGTCAGTTTTCTGCCTTGTCATCTATTGTGTTATATAGAAATACAGAAAAAGTGAGCCTGATTTGTTCTCCTTTGTAGAGCCAGGCCGAGGCCCACTACAAAGGAAGTAAACATGCCAAGAAGGTCAAAGCACTAGAGGCAACGAAAAATAAACCCAAAGTTGGTTCTTCCAAGGACAGCGCAAAGGCTAACACAAGCTGCTCCACCACGCCAGTCACAGCCAACATCTCTGACAAATCAGGTCAATGAAAACTTTTTGTTCTATACATTCTTTACTTTCTTCTTTTTTGGTGTTTGTACAAGAGAATCTGATTGCATGACTTGTGTTTTCTAGACTATTTAATGTGCTTTCTCGTAGAGAATTGATTGGTTTTGATACTATCAAGGTGCTTTTTCACATCTGTGAAACATCTTGTCTCCCGGAATGCTAAAGTCTATTAGTTTTTAAACTTGTGAAATTTACTCTTATAAAGTATGGATGCTGTTCATACAAGAATAATAGAGGATGGATGTGGGTGAGTGGACAAGTCTGAGATATATATATTTTGCTGAACACAAGAAATATTTGTATGAATTTTTTCCTTTCTGAACAGGGCAGTATTGCTCAAATAGGAAAATAACACCTATAGAAATGTAGTGAAGCCTCATTGCATGGATATTTCCTGACTTCCACTGCTCATTAGTGCTTCAACATAATTTTTTTTCCATATTAGTAATCTAAGGAAGATCAGTAACACTAATTGCAGAAGAGTTGCTTGAGTCTCTTTCTGCTCTGTCAGTGTTGTGTTACAGAGTGAAACAGGAGAATTTCCTGAACTTGCTGACAGTTAGAAATACTGTACTTGTTATGCAGGAGAAAGCACCCACTGTATGTTACCCAGCTGTTGGTCTAATAGACTGCTTCTGGTAAATTTGCTTCTGCCATGGTGGCCATTTATTATCTTCTTCACTGGAGCTGAGCTTGATTCAGATGCTGTAAGGTGAATGACACAGACAGTTTTCTGACATGCACACCTCCATGAAAAAACAACAACAAAAAAGGAAACAAAATCCTTATCAATAGCTATTTGTTGTCCTCCACTCTTCACAGCAGCATGAAAACTGTCTTTGTCTGGGTCTTTAGCAGTGACAAGGGGTGCCAAATTTTGGGTTGATTCATCTAGCAAATCACATTTTAGGTTTGAGATAATATGAATCCAAGTAGCATCTTCAGGTAAACAAGCCATGTTACTATAAAGCTAGTACCATTGATCTAAATAAAATGTGGATTGTTGTATGGAATTAGATTTTAAATATTTGATAAATATTTTACTCTCTGAAATATCAAAAGCATCTTTGATTAAAATAACTAACTGCTCCAAGTGTACACTGAAAGAACACAGACAACTGCTTAAGTAAGATATCAATTAAAACTTTAGAAGATTTAACATGTTAAGAATGCATTCTGTGATAAAGTAATTATATCATGCCCTCCCTTGCATATGCCAAAGGCCAAATGACAAAAATTTCAGCATCTTTTACAAATTCCATCACCTCTTTCATAAGCCTGGAGCTGTCTTGGTTTCCTTTGCCAGAGTATGAGATCTGTCCTTGACTTAATTTTCTTCTCCTCTGTGCAATATACCTAAAATCGTTCATACCTCTATATTCAGTTTTTGATAAAATAATATAACCAATGACAAGGGAAGCCTGCTCTTGATATTTTTATATTGCTGTGTTTTGATAGTGTGTTGCTTTATGCTGTTAATTACTCCACACAAATTAGACAAATTACCATCTGTGTCTGTTGGATTATACTACTGCAAGTGTTTCTACATTAAAAATAAATCACAGTGGCAATTTAGTTAAACCCTTTCTTAGGCGAGAAATTAGGAGAATAGAGGGATTTTTCTGTGAAGGGTAGGCTCCTCAGACCCTGTTACTGCTCTATGGGAGATTTTGGGTGGGATGTTTCAGGGGACAAAAGCCTGAATCCAGAGTGGCAAATTCTCTGTATGTGCAGATAATGCTGGTTGCAGAGCT
>JAOXNG010000064.1:34398357-34408761 GCA_028566535.1 Scolopax minor
GGTGGTTTCCCCAGGGTATGACATTCAGCTGTTTACATTCCTCATCCCCCAGTTCAGATCGCATCTCTTTTACCATAACTATGTTTTTTTTACCCAATGTGAGGGGACTAAATTGACCACAATGTCACCTTACAGATACTCATGAAGTGCAGCTAGCAGGTACAACCACTCATTTGTGTCTGAATCTGACAAAAGTATAAAAGGAAAAAAAACCAAAATTCTCTTTTTTTTTTCCAGCATCAATGCATTTCCCATCCTTTTTTTTTTTTTTAATTTTTTAAAATCTTGATGCTTACCATTTTAAATTTTGGCTCAATTTAGAATATCAAACACTTCAAAGCGTCAGCCTGCAAAATCTACTTCATATATTAATTAATTAAACTGCTGCTGGTGGAAGTAAGAGGTGTTAAGGGCAGTTATGTATTAATATTGGCAGCGTTACGCCACCGGTAGAAGCTACTGCCACTTTTTGCGTTAATCACAAGAAAAAAAAAATTAAATTTTGGGACTATGAACACCACCTAGATCACTAACACCTTGGAGGAAGAGGCTCGGTGTGGGCAAACATCCCCTGGCTGCAGGGCTGGGCTGGTGCCACGGGAAGGTGAAGGGGAGGAAGAAGAGTCAGGGGCCAAACCCCAGACTTGGTAGCCCACAGCAGAGCCCCCACAAATTCAGCCCCGGAGCGGCCTCTTCGCTCAGCTCTTCCTCCCAAACCCGGCGCTCAGCTCCTCGCTGGGCATAAAACACGGAATCCTTAATTGGTGTGTGCTCCTCCAACATGTTTTTAATGAAAAGGCGGCACATAACTCTTAGTTTGTTGGCTGGCAGAGCCCAATTTACAAAAGTGGGAGTGCAAGATAAGAAAAGAGTACATCTGCAGAGCAGGCTGTGCAATGAATCACGCCGTGCCAGAGTTGAGCAGAATATAATTGAGTCCAACATCTCTGAGCACTTTCACCATAATTAATGATAATCTGTAACAGAGGAATCTGAGATTCCAGTTCAGAGAACTGTTTAATTAGGCCAAGTAATGAAAGCAGGAGCAGTACAAGAATATGGCCCGCCTCATGATTAATGATTCATGCTACTGAACACAAAAGTGCCGCACCGTTAACTCTAACGGATGCTGCATCTCCCTGGCATTTACAAAATAGTGAAATGCATGCATTTTTGTATTTTAAAGACGTAACTGGCAGTATCCTTTTCTGAGCTATTTACATGATAAATATGGTTGCAAAGGTAACCATCTTCCTCTCGGGTTCTTTGCTCTGGGGTACTTTAAGATAAATATGGTATCTGCCTGAACATCAGTATTAAGGGAAGATCTCCGCCGCCGCTCAATAATTAATACCTTCACTTTTAAAGTTAGTCAAACACCGGTCTTTTTTCTTTTGTACTTTGATAGAACAGACAAGACCTGGTGAAACGATGTGCTCTTGGTGCAGCTACAGAGATACATTTAGCTCTCTGGAAAGGAAAAAAAAATAGTTTGGTTCAGAGGGTAGAAAATTTAAAAGAAAAAAAAAGGGGCTGGGGAACACCTTGGAGACTGGGGTTTTTACCACTCTATGGAGTTGAAACCAAACCATAATTCCCTTGGAATTATGTGGAATTAAGTGAAAAAAACTGCTTTCCCTTACAGAGGCTATTGTTCATCTGTTCTTTAACATATGTTTAGCTTTTTAACATAATGCTTATTGCAGCTAGAGCAATCACTATGCTGCTTCTGGGAATCAGTGGCAAGGCTTTGGCTTTTTTGGCCTTGGAGCAGATTAACTGATACCTTTTTCTGAATATTTTAACAAAGCTTTCAGTTCTCTGTTCACAGAGATCTCATAGATCTCAGTTCTCTGAGATCTGATTATTACTATATATTATGTATAGGTATATTTTCATTTTATTTAAAAGATTTCTAATATTAACAATTTCAGTTCATGTGTGTGGTGTTGGAGGGGTTTTTTTCTTATTTCCTGAGGAAATGAGACCTATAGTCACATCATCTATCCATATCTTTGTTATTGTCTGGCCCTGTCTTCACAACTTTTTCAAAGTTTTACTTTTAAAAAAGATTTACAAGACTAGGTTTAATGAAGCTTCTATAAGCCTGATGAAGATTGGCACCTGGATAGAAAAGAACCTTAATTCATGGTCTATCCTGAGAGATACTGCTGTGTGAGCTCTGTTTTGCTTGGCCTGCTGAGTGGCCTTAGAATGTCATAAGGGAAGGGCTAGATGGA
Organism: Scolopax minor; assembly: GCA_028566535.1. Lineage (NCBI taxonomy): Eukaryota > Metazoa > Chordata > Aves > Charadriiformes > Scolopacidae > Scolopax > Scolopax minor. The sequence goes on from JAOXNG010000064.1 coordinate 34,400,598, forward strand.
ATCAAGGAAGGGAATTAAATTCCTCTGCTTGTGGAGCTGTTGTTTAACCATTGCACTTTGGAAGATTGCTGCGGTCCTGAGAAATGTTCATCAAAATATTAGTCATTCCTGGTGTCCTTTTCTGATTAGAATGAGAAGCTAAACAGAGAAGACAGTTTTAAGTTCTTGTGTGTTTCTTTGTTATCTGCTGTGCCTTTTGCTGGTATTAGTGCAGAATGGGGATGGAGTATTATAGTAAACAAACTGAATTTTCCTCTTGTATAGGACTGCTAATAAAAGGACACAAGGACACAACAGGCACAACTATCAGCCATTTTGATGTGCTGTCATTTTCAGTGGCATAATGATGAATGATCTGGAGTTCTTAGGACTGAACAGTTCTTCAGACTGTCTTCTGTGGGTCAGACATGGCATGAGATCCAAAACATTTATTTGTCAGTAGTCACTATTGTAGTAGTAACAGGAAAAATAATTTCACTGTTAGCTTAGCTTGTGTAATGGATTTATCAAAAGGCAAAACACAAATTCATTCAGTATTTGTTTTTCAAAATTTATGACACATTAATTTCTCTAAATCTTTTCCTTTCAACTTGAGAAGTTTGGCTGCTGTTAGAGCTACAAAAGTTAAAGTCTTTGAGGACTTTTGGGAAGTTTGCAGAAGAACATGGGCTGCTGCAGAGAAAAGCGGCCTCAGCCAAGTGGAAACATTTGACTCTGGAATTTGGTCTAAGCATGGTGATGCCCAAGTTGTGAGAGACTGGTCTTCTCTGCTGATATTTATAATACATTATGACTCAGAAGTTACTTTTGTAAATTAATCATCAGTAAACAGGTAATAATAAAGCCATAGTACCATAATGGTGAGTTGGCTGCAACCTTGGGTAAGTGGATATGGATAGGTTGGATTGTACAAGTTTTGCATCCCAACATGATTAGACTACCGTGTGATCTTTCTTTCTAAATGCACAACACTGCACCATTTAGAAAATAATTGTCTATTTGGAACTTGTAAATACCACCATCATATCCTGTTCACTGCTTCTGCAGATGTTGTTGTTCCTGTACCTCTTGTTGGGTTGTGTCTGCTTGTCCTGATGGGTGTTTGTAGATCGGAGGCATCCACAGGGGAGCCTTTCATAATCTGTCTCCCACACAGTTTCTCTGACCACTCAGAAAAAGTCTAGTAACAGCAACAGGATAGTTTCATATGCTAGAAAATGACTGCTGTGTCACTGCAAGCTTTTTTGTAGCTGCTCTGAGACACCATGACAGACCAGCAGTGTAAACAGCACCGGGAGCGGCTCTTTCATGCGGTGCCAAGACTCCCTTCCCTCCCTGTGGAAGCCCAGGATTTTCAGGGTGGTTGCAGGCAGAAGTATACATATATGTATGGCATTGCTTTAGAAAAGGGCAGGAGTAGGAAGCAGTACATAACACAGTTTAGAATATTTAGAGTGTGTTTTAAATATAGCTCTGAAAATGCAACAGGAGACAGTGTCTGTGATCCCAGGTTAGCATAGCCTAGATGCTTAACAGTGATGAGTCCTTTAGGAATGCGTATGATAATAACTGGATTGAAATGTCACTGTTTACTTATCAAGCAAAGAGAAATTCTTTGATCATTCTTCCAAATCAAAATAAATAGTTCAAAATGAAGCAGACAGATGTGGTATCACCTTCTTTGCATTTTGCTTTGATATAAAAGTCAGGAAGTAAATATAACTGTTTTAAACTAGTCAAAAGAGGCAAAATCAGGTTTCAGATTATAAAAGTAAAGTAATTTTTTTTCTGTCTTTGATCTGTTCAGTACGTGCTGTATTTCCTTTGTGCCAGTGAGAGCTGTTTGTGAAAAGATAGGTATGGGCATTTCAAGTTCAGTCCGCATTCAGATATGAACTTCTACTTGGGACTTAGTAGGTACAGATAAACCCTTTAGATGTTCTATAAAAACTCCTTTTTGTTCAGCTGGTACAGAGATATGCAACATTATGCACCTAACTAGGCCAAGTTCTAGACCCTGTTTCAAATTCTAGCCCCTCTTACTACTTCTTTGTTCTGTAGCCAAGCCTCAGGGCAGCTCAATAAGCAGTTCTCAGGGTCATGGTGATGATATTTCAGCATATGAGCAGTCCTGTTCTGATCTGCTGTCTATGGCAAGGATGGCAGGAAAGGGATGCAACTGGAAAGTTGTTTGCCAGCTTCTCAGTCCTAAGCAGGTCCTTTAAAAGTTATTACAGTCATTACAGCTGTATAACTAAAACCAGCTGGAGGTTGTTCTGAGAAACGTTGTCATTCTAGTGTGGTACAGTTTCTGATGCTGAATGGACTAGTTCTCATTGTGAAAACAGTCTAGACATGTTGATGGACCTAGTAAATGCCCCTTGCTATCATGTGGACATACAGTAATCAGGACTGGCAACTGCAAGCTTTATCAGACTTAAAAAAGCTGACCCTGAGGTCTTGTCTGTGTGTTTTAGGTCATTAAAGGCTTTCTGTGGGTGCTTTGACAACAAAACTGGTGTTTTTTACTCCTACTCCTAAAGTAGAGTACATGTTGAGTCACATTTACTCAGGAAGATGATGATGAGTTGGATTTCTCCAGTGTTCCAATTACCAGTGCTGTTTATGCATGGACTACCAACGAGGTGTAACATCCCAAGGGAGGGCTCAGTTTGTATTTCACAAGTCTACCATCAGGACACTCCCTTAGTCATGTTGCTTCCATTGCTTATTTTAAAAATCTTTCTGCCAGTGCTTAAATTCTAAACTTTTCCACATGCATCTCCATACTTGGCATAATCCTAAAAATTATACCAGTTCTCTTAATAAAATCCCTTCCACCTCAACATTTTTTTCCAATTTATCATCTTGTTTTCCACTCATTTTAAGAGTGGCTTGTTTACATAGCTCCAATAAACTCAATAAACTTTTTTTTTTTTAAGACAATCCTTCAGAAATAGCTGGGAGATAGAGACACAATTTAACTGTGGTATATCTGTTCTGGAGAATTCTAGTCTATTTTTCATACAAATACCATTATGAGAACCTCAAACTTCGGGGTCTTTCTAGGGCATTTATTCTTCAATCTTTTAATTCTTTGTAATGCACCCAAGTCCTCTAGACCTCAAAATACATTGTGACAAAATTGAATTTTGTGGGTGGGACAGGGAGAGTGAGAGAAACTGCAGGAGAAGAACACAAGGATTTGTTCAGCTTGCTGTCTCTCAATGTCAATGGACCATATTTAGAGATTCTATCTTATGCCTCACAAAGATACTTCTTGTTATGTCTAGCCTCCATCAAAAGATACTGATGAGCCTCATCAGTTCTTCAAATTTATGCTTACATAAATAATTCTACAGAAGGTATATTCTATAAAACAACCATGCATCTGTGTTTATGTGAATTCATATAGCACCTCCTAAGCGCAGGCACATTTCTGTTAGATAAAGGCATTGGTTTATGGTCAACTGAGTAGTAAATTAAATCAGATTCAGCCACCAAGGAGAGTTAGTTCAAGGGCATTTTTTCATTAAACCCTCTGAGGATGGTAAGCTTTGTTCTTTTTTCATTCAATGTTTCACAGCCATCTGAAGATCGCTCTGTATTGCCACCAGTTGAAACTCTGTCCCCAAAACAGAGGTAAAGGCACAGTGTGTAATTCCCTGCTTGATCACAGTGCTTTTATAATTGATAATATCAAGTGTAATAAATAAATGCTCATAAATTCATCATAGATACACTGTTGCAAGTACCATGCTTATATTCATATGGACATTATATTATCAGCATTGATATGTAAATTATACTGTCAATGCCACATTTAACACCTGTATTGGATTTCGTAGGAAATAGCTTCTGAGCATTTTCTGGTGGGTTATTTTGTCAGCTGGTTCAGGAACTTGCTGTTTGGTTTCTGCTCTTAGGATGAAAGGTTAGCCAAAAGAATACATAAAAAAATCACAAAAAGTCTATTAACAGAAAATCATTATAGTAGGTTGGATCTTCAAACACTTTCTTCCCTGTCGCTCTTACTATTCGCACTTTTAAAAAGTGAATATTCAAGCATCATCTTTAAATTTGTGTCTTAAAACATTTCATTGTGAGCATTTTGGTGTTGATAAGATCCTAGGAGCCTCTGGAATTTGTCAGATGTTTCTTCAGTCTGTCTATAATAATGCTAGCTAGCACATATCAAATTCTGCACCTCTACTGAAAACTGATTATAGGTGCCATTGACTGAAAAATAAGCTCTGCAGCTGACACAATTACATTGATGAGCTGTTGCAGTTCCTGTTCAAATTGAAAAAGGTCAATCTTTTCTTTCTCCAGTTCTTATATCAATCAGAAATACACGCAAGCAGGATTTTTAAATTATTAAAAAAAAAAAAAAAGTAAGCTTTTTCTCTTGCAGTAATTTAAGCAGAAGCTCTGCATTAAAAATGTATTGTAAGATGAAATAAGACTCTTTTTGGGTGCCATCCTCTGTGCCTGAACATTCATGTGTCCTGTATCATTAAAACTGTATAGTACTATTACTTTTACTTATTTCGGTTCTAAAAACAGGAATGTCATTGCATATTTTTTCATTAGTGTCCTTAAATTTATACAAAATTTTTCTTACTTTGAGGAGAGGTTAAGATAGGCATTGGGCCAAGCAAGAATAACTCCACTAATGTTGCTGAACAGTGGGAGTGGAGGCAGAGATGGTCTCAGTTACTGTCTTTTTTTCAGCTAGAGGTATGTGATCATTTAAAGAATCCACATATATACATTGAATTTACAGCAACCCATTCATATTGTTTGTTATGATAATGATGTGCCTATTGAATACCCAAAGATTATTTTTTTTAGATTATGATGATGTTAGTGGAATGATAATAAGATGAATATGAAATGGTAATAATTACTAGCAAATGTATATTTCCATAGAGGACATACTACCATAGACGTGGCAATATCAGAACTATTATGTATCGCATCATTATTTACTCATCGTTGTCTTTACACATACAATTACAAGAGTTCTTGAGTCTTCAGGTAAGAAAATGGAGAAGGTTAGAGGGTGGGACAAAAAAAGAAGTAGCTGGCAAAAAGAGAGTTGAGATTGTGATACCAGTGTCACTCATCTGCTTTACAGTTTTCTGTTAGGAAGAAAAATGATCCAGAAGTATCCTAAAAAGTGTTATGTAATGAGATTTTGTATAAATTGCAAATGAGAGTAATAAAATATCCCCTTCTATGGGATAACCTTCTAGGATGGTTATTATTTTCATGACAAATGTCAGTATTATTTGCATAAGAAAAAATATATTCATGAACCAAGCCCTAGGTTTGTTTTTAGATGACTAAGAAATTCAAATCAATGGAATCTGTCTTTATTTACATATTACTGAAATTAGCCTTTTAAATCCATTAGAATGGAAAATTCCCCAAAAAGACATCTGCTGGTTTTATTCTGTTTTTTAACCAGCCTAGGAGGAGTAGCTTCACCTGTACATAATACTTTGACAAAGCTTATTAAAGAAATATATTGCTAAAGAAGTAAGGCCATTCTTTGGATGATAGATATTGAGTTTTCTCACATAATCAGGGAATTATTAATAGAATACTGGTAGTTGAATGGAGGTTTTTTTGCTTCTAGTTGTGCCAAAGTTAAAGGTTGTGTCAAGTCTGTAAAATCTGAATTAAATTTCTCCCTTTTTTCTCAGCTTTTGAGTGAATTTAGTCTCCAAATGGAGGAAAAAAAAAAAAAAAAAAAAGAAAGTGTCATGCCCAATGCTGATGCTTCAGGAGGCTTTGGTTTTCCTTTTAAATGAGATAAGTGTTCCTAGTTTGTAAACTGTTTTTCTGGAAAACAGTCTTGCTGGTGGCTTTTTTTTTTATTTCTCAACAACTATTTAAGTAAATGAAAAGACCTCTGAGAGTACAGGCTGGTCTGACAGCAACTTCTACACAATCAATAATGTGGCTTGATTTAGGGTTTTTTGGGTAAATGTTATTTTTACTCACACTCATCTTTGGTTTTGTAACATAAATGCAAGCAATATTTAGAACACAAGGAAAAATGCATGTTGCTAGGGGATGGCAGGCAATTGTAAGACCAAGTTGGTAAGTTGGTTTTGATGCAGAATTGTTCAGAAATCTTGAATTGGAACCAAAAGCAATAATATCCATGGCTGGCACATCAGACATGTAAATAGCTCCTTTGAAAAATCTTCCTTTATCATTCTTCTGCCTTAATTCTACAGCTGCTGCATTATTGACTTAGTATGAGAAATATTCTACATCTCCTATAGCTTAAAAATTATACATAGAAACAATAGGTTACAGATTACTTCCTTATTACTTCTTTTCAGGGAGAGTGGTGTCTGTTAGACAAGTTATATTTGAAATGCAATTTATTGGTCAAATCTTGAGGGCCTGACTAAATACTCTCAGTCCTCAGGCAAACCTGCCATAGAAATCAGTGAGAATGCACAATTATAGATGTCATTTAACTGAAATGAAGATGAGTGTTTCATAGTTGACTTCAATAGCGGTTCTGCCTGGGCAAGTACCAAGTAAGTAGTTCAGACACAGGCTCACGAGAATGTACTTGCATGCAGATTGTAAGTTCTTATTGATTCATTTATTTAGACACCCATAAATTTTATATTGCGTTGCAAAGCACTTTAGCAGCTGTGGGTAGAATTTTAAGATTTTTTTTTTTTCCACAAACGGCAAGTGAAATGTGTTTCTAGTAATATATTTCAGATCCATAGATGAAGGAGACAATGTTATTTTTATAGCTGAGGAGATGAACCAAGAAATTTTTAAGCAGAAGTGAAGGATGTTTGGGCAGAATACAGTATGCTTCTTGTAATTTTTGAATGTTACTTTTCTAAGCATTCCTACATTATTAAAATGTTAAAAAGACAATGCAGTACTATACAAAGTTTACATTCCAGGACCTCTAAAATAAATGTGGCCGAGACTGTAATGGGAGAATAAAATATTTACAAAATAATAACGTCTGGTGTCAGGAAAAGATACATTCACTTTTACCAGATGAGAGTACATTTTGTAATAACATAACTTATACTGTATTTAAAATTTTATCCAAACTGTATTATAATTTTCAACTCGTAAATTTTTCCATTCCAGACAATGCAAACTGGCACAGCTCAGAAAAGATGAAAGGTAAAGGTAGATTTAGAGTAAATTTGCCTAGACATACAGCAACAGTACCCAGGAAGACTAAGCTGTTGGATAGTCCCACTTTATGGATGCTCGTTAAATTAACGTCCACCTTTGCTAGCTGTGTGTTGTTATGTGTCCCCTGGCTAGATCCACCTTATTTTCAACTGCTGGCAGCATAGTGGTATTCATGTTGCTGAGTTTTATGAAGAAACTTCTAGTAAGATTTCCCAACCTACTCTAACAGGGCTGCAGTGTGTCACTGAGAATTGGTTATCAGTAATCTACAATAGCAAATTGCTCTGTGTTTGTGGTTGTAGATGAGCTGGTTTTCTCCAGAACCAACACATGGAATTTACCATAGTTACCTGTTCACACTATTCGGTGTAAGAATTGTAAAGGGGTGAAAAAATTGTATTAATCTCTTTTCAAATAAGGATAAGAGGAATCCAATATAACCTGCATTCTATAAAAAAGCATAATTGAAGACAAACGGGTGAAATGGAAACACAACACAAATTGCTTCAAGTGAGCGTTAGAAGTTAGTTTGTTTACTCCGGACATAGTACATGCACTCCTGTTTTTGGCTAACAGTGTAGAGTCAACCCTTCTTCTTGTTCCTCTTGCTTTTGCACAGAGAAATTGCATTGTGTTGAAAAATTAATAATTTTTTAAAATCTGAATGCCCCTACCTACCTTTATTTTTTTTTCCCTCCCATGGTGAGTACACCCCTATTTTTCTTGATCGTAGAATCATGGAATGGTTAGAGTTGAAAGGGATCTTAAATATCATCAAGTTTTAGCCGCCCCCTTGCCCTGGGCAGGGACACTTCCCAGTAGAGCAGGTTGCTCAAAGCCCCATCCAGCCTGGCCTTGAACCCTTCCAGGGATGGGGCATCCACAGTTTCTCTGGGCAACCTGTTCCAGTGCCTCACCACCCTCACTGTAAAGACTTTCTTTCTAGTATCTAATGTAAATCTCCCCT
>JAOXNG010000064.1:34408861-34425571 GCA_028566535.1 Scolopax minor
GTTGTTGCATCTGACGATGACACTGGCGTAAATCAAACACCTTAAAAAAAAAAAAAGGAAAAGAAATGAAAATAAATATCACATAGGTTTAATGAAATCAATGAAGGAAAGAATTCTTCAACTCCCGTTCCCAATAATCCGGGGATCTCTGCTCTCCCAAAGCAACTTCGACGATCTCACCGCACACGTGGGTAAAAGCCAACCTTCCCTGAGGAGTTTAATTTCTAAAAGAAATAATCCATTAAAGCTCATTCTTAAAGACTCTTCCCATATGATGTTACCAGCAATACCAGAACCTGGAGGAGCTGAGCAGGTTAAATCAGTGCCCTAAATCAGGATCAACGTCCAAAGGATGTTACAGGCTGATGAAATCCTAACTTTTTTTTTAGTTAAATCCCAAGATTTCCAGAAAACAGGCATACAAATAAAAATGGAAGCCAACATGCCCCGCTTGACTTTGTCAAACTTTCTTCTTCTTCACTGCTTTACTCAAATGTGTCAGTCTATTTAAAAGAATTACCAATAACTGACAGGTCTGAGGTTGCAGCATCTGGGTTTCAGGTTGGGGGCATTTTATATCTTCGTGATATAAAATTGGATTATTGTTTAATGAAGGTGACCTCTGTTCAGGAAGGTGTACAAATAGGTACAGGAATAGATTTTTCAGAGCAAGATTTTACAGCTGCAGAACTGTGTTTACTTCTGTATATTTTCTAAGTCTCATCAGTCTGCTTTCATAAACATTAAACACATCCAAAATTTCAAAACCAAGCCTTTGTAACATTACATCTTTAACCTGATCAGTTGCAAGTAATTTTGTGCTTTGAAAAAAGAGACAGGCTCCTTTGTAAGAAAATTCTCTGGAGTCTTTGGTATGCCAAATCAGAAATAAAATATCCAAGAAATTAAGTATCCACATTGCTGTTGTACCATTGCCAAACAAGCAATACTTCTGAAATGAAAAAGATACTTCTGCTCAGCCTGTTGGAGAGTAGTGATGCAGTTAATCAAGTAATCAGTCTAGCTACAGAGTTCACTCAATATTTCAGAGCCATCCAGACGTTTCCTGATGTAGCTTCAGTATCTTGAGAAAATATGTTGTAGCTTATTTCAATGCATATTTGTGTTTGAGATGAAAAGCTTTATATTTATAGCTTCCATTTACTTCTCATCTTTGTATAGAAACAAAATTGGTTTTCTTTAGAATGTGTCAAACATATTTATTTCATGTAAAACCTTTCAGTATATAAAACCTAGCTGTTTTCAGACAGACCTGAAGTACAAGAAAAAACATTTTAGAAAATCTAAAGGTAGTCAAACAGTTAATAAATACACTGTGCTCTCTGATTTGCATGTAGGTTTGCAGTGGAATTTTTCTAGAACAGAGCCCTAAGGGTTTTTCAGCCTCATTTCTCAGCAGACTGCACAACTGGTGAGAAAGTAGGTATTTTGTCTGACAGTCATTAGAGTCTCATTATTCAGAAAATGTGGGGATAAACAAAAAGGATTTTGAAATCCTTTATCAAAGTTAGCTAACTCTGTCTTAATGAGTGTCAAGAAATAATCTCATGCTCTTTATTGGTTTTTTTTTTTTTTTTGAGTGATGCTGAGATGCAGGACAGGGTGCTTACAAATGCTGTAAAGGTTGTGACCACTAGTGACTTAATTGCTTTCCTGCTATTGCCTTTATGGCATATATTACTCATAGTGTTCATCTTTTTCTTCATAAAAAGGATAATTAATCATGTAAGTGCATGCTTTAGTCCTTTGTTGCAGTGTGAGCCAGCAGAAGATAAGACTTTTTGTGAAGAACAATGTTTTGAAACTTCTTTTCTTACTGGAGCTATTGTCTGCCTTTCTATTCAGTAGCTTTTCTGGTATATTGAAGGAGGCTCATCTTGTCTTTCTATCAATCCAGTCATTGATATTCTTCTCCCTCTGTATCTTATTTCAGGGCAAAGAAATGTACAGCATCTATTGTTTCCAGTATACTGTGTGCGTCCTTTCTCTCTGCCTCTGACCTGTGTCCCAGGGCAGACCCTAGGGTTCGTTTGGGCAGTTCTTCAAGTACAGTGTGATTAGATAAGTTTTCCCTACCTTGATTTTATTTTGTCGTAGTTTCTTAAGATCTCCTTTAATTACTTTCAGCCAGGCTTGTAAACTTCTTTGACTGTGATCTCTTCACTTTCATGTTTTTGTTTTAAATGCTGCAAATTTTGTTACAATATTTTTGTGGTACAGTTAAATCTATGCGTTTTTCTCTCTCCAAATTCTTCACGTCCCTCACTTTCAAAGCTCTCCATATTGTGTATGTCTTTTGTAACGTGCTGTCAAGATGCTGATTTGCACCTACCACCATTGAAACCAGCTTCCAAAACAGCTTCCTGCTTGTTTTGGCCCTTTTTGTGAAGAGCTCCCAGCAAACAGCTGCCAAACTTTCTTCTCTTACTCTTATCTCTGACAATTTCTTTCTCTGTGGTGGATTGAGAAACTGAAAAAAAACTTGTGACAAGTTTGGCTGCCACACCGGTGGCTGTGTTGGTGACTGTCTGTTCTGTCTCTTTTGTGATTTTATAAAGTAATGAGAAATAAGTATCACTTTTTAGTTTTGTCAGATATGCAAATCATCTAAAATGCCTAATTTTAACTGAGAGTTTTATTTTTCAATAAACTTTTTTTTTTACTTTGCCTTTATTGAGGCCAATTTAGCTACAGTGATAAGCTTTTCAGCAAAATTTCTTGGATTACATACAGCTGTAATTAACGTTAACTGATTTTAACTTTGCTACACAGTTGATCAGGGGAAGAGCATTTATACAATAGTCTGACAAACTGATTGATTTCCTCTTCCCATTCTGTAATCACTGTGTGCTTCAAAGGTTGTGTAATGCAGCCCAATATTCATAGGCATATTTGGAGCTGTTGAAATTATAGGGAGAGCCTGAAAATTGGTTTCACTCAGTACAGCTCTGCTGGTGTGGGAGATGTGCTTGCTTTACCTCAAAGTCTTGATTACTCTCAAAAATCAACACTTTAGACTAATACCAGTTCCTCATAACACAATTTAAGTGAACTTGAGGCTATTGTAAGATAATCTTTGCAGTACATTTCTAGTAACCCATAAATAAAGCACAAACTTTATTCAGAAATCACTTTAGGTTTTAGTTACTGTAGGAGGAGGCATGGTCAGAAGTTAATTGAAGGTGTTCAGTGTCATCAAACTGTCCATTTATTTAAAAACCAGTCTTTCAGTAGTGATGTGCTATTGTGACATACCACTGTAAACAAGGCTGACTGCACCAAAACTTTTGCACCTAACCATGTTTCAGTTCTGCTCATGGGTTGCACAGCCTTGATAACCATGCAGTGATTCAGTTATACATTAAATTATTTTGTAGCTGTGTTTCTCCTACTGTAGCTGGTTTAGGCTGGAAATTGCATGGCAATTCTTTATTTTTTTTAAGAAGAAAAGGAACACAAGTATTTACTGTTTTCTTACCTTTACAAAGAAAATCATAAACATCTAGACTGCTGAAAACAGTTTTTCAATTATGCTCTTTTCTAAGCTGGCATTATGTTCTGTTGTGTGAGCAGGTGGAAGAATTACAAAAAGAAATCTCCATCTCTAGGATGGGAAATTAGCACATCTCTCAAAAGAGCTTTGGTGCAGGGTTGTCTAGAGCAGTGGTGGCCACTTTACAATGTCTGTGCTGCTCTTCTGTTGTAAGTACTTTGAGCATGACCACTCTTCAGTGCCTGTATCTTGGGGACAGGGAAAGGGGGTGAAGCTGAAGCCTGGCAAAGGGTGGTTATAATCATGGCGTGGTCTCATCATCACAGCAGCACCACCCTGGGAGGCTGTTCTCTGTCCTGGGGTCCTTGTCTACACGTGTGCTCAGCCTTCAGCACAAGTCATGGATAATTGTTCCTGCTTCTGGTGCAGAAGGGAGGCAGGCAAGTGTGAAGCTATACTTTTTATCACGTGCAAACACACATACAAAATATGTATTTTCAGTAATCAAAATGTCACATCTTCTGTTACTGTCACAGTAAGAGCAGGTTTATTTATTTTTTTACATACAGGCAGAAAATGCAAGTGACAGTTTTGTAAGGGCTATTAGGATCATAGTAGAACTCTGTATCTAAAAGCTTTTAGCTTGCATGTTGGAAAGGGCTATCATCTTTACCGGGGATAATCTTTTAATTTCAATTGCTATTTGAACAAGCTATTGAGAAACAGACATTTGTTGCAAAGTTATGTTTTGTGTATTTTCAGTGACAAAAACTGCAGATAGAGATGCTGTGGGATGTAAGTAGCAATGACTATTCCTGATACAGAAAAGATAGATCTGTAGGCACATTTTAGTATGGTAAGAAATAATTTTAAAATATAAATTTATAATGTGAAAATATACTTGTTATACAATTGTAAACACTTTACACAAATTTCAACTCTCTTAAAGGTAATATATAAATCAAACTGCTTAATGGAATGGTTAGGGGGATAAAAAAATATTCTTTTTGCTTCCTGTATGGACTACATTGATCGCTGGACTATCACCTGGGCCGGAATGTTCACATTCAGTTGTTCACCAGGAAAGAAAATAACTGAAAAGAAGAGATGCAGGTTGAATGTCAAAGGGAAGAAGCTTTATGGTAAAATTTTTTGCCCTTTTTGAACTAGGGCAAAACACATTCACTTAGCTGGACTAGGATCTCAGCGTTACCAGGTAGGACCTATAGATTATGCCATAGCAACTGTAAGTGAGAGTTGCATGACCTACAAATCACTTCAGCTGGTCTTACATGGGAAGCTAGAACCTGTTAGATTTCAACCTGTCAGATGTTACCCTGTGCTGTGCCCTGACTTTGGTACATACAGCTGAAATGAGGCAGTACTAATTAGATTAACAAGTCTTGAATTTTAACACAGTGCTGACACAAACATAAGGCAAACAACCATAAATATGTGAAAACAACTTCAAAGCAGAATTGAAACAATGTAAGAAGGCAATGAGAGCGTTGATATTACTGAGCCCAAAGCAATACTTAATTAGCTAGCTTTATTTTTTCCTTGGGCTCTGTTTCACAATAAATTCAGGCTTCAGTAAGAACTTGAAATGAACTATTGATTTACTTCTCTGGAGTCTTAAGGAAAATGAAGACTTAATTTAAAGACAGGAATTTAACACAGATGAAATATGGCCTTCCTATGTGGAAAAAGAACACAGGCGAATTCAGTGCAATATTACAGGTTAGATTTTAAGTGAACCTCTTGCATGTGAGTTATGACATGAGCATTGCAACCTGACCCTGACTCAGGCTGAATCACAGCTGCAGTTTTCTGGGAGGAGGTTGGTACAACTGAGGTCTCTTGCTTCCAGCTGTGTTCTGACGAGCTGTGCTGCAGAAGCCAGCGTGTCCCTGCTCCTGGGCAGGACGGACTCACTCATGCCCATGTTTGGGCCTCTGCCTGGCTCTGTTGGGCTCTGTGGGCTTGGCCCAGGTGGAAATCGGAACAAATTTGAGCCTATTTCTTGCCTTCAGAAATAGCAAGAAGACTATAATCCTACAGCTGCATCTAACTATCCACATGTATTTTATACAGTGATAACAGGTTGGAAGTATGCATATGCATACAGACGTTAACAGTTACATTTCTGATTTCTGTGTGGAGATATTATTTGTTAGCTCTCTGCCATAAGTGCAAATAAAAAAGTAATCTTCTTTGTACTTTGTAGATACATGCAATTTGCATTTCCTGTGCTTTGCACGTTTGAATGCTTGGCATTTGTGTCTCAAACATAAACCTATAAGTAATGATGTTTTGAATTCTGTGTATTGAAAACAATAAGCTGTTATCAAAAGCCCATTTGGAGAAGTGCAATTTTCTGATTTTAGAAGCCAGGAAAACCCAATTCTGGCCCCTCTGCAGTGACAAATATGCACTTAGCTCAGTGTACTTTCTGTGGGAGTTAAACTGTATAATAACCTTACAATTATGATCTTTGAAGATGTTCTGCACTAAGCATATAGAATGGTGGAAAGAAACATTAATTCATAGAGGGGCGTCTCTCCTTATACATCCTCTCACATACATCTCCACGGATGAAGAGCTTATTTGTGTCAGGAAGCTTTCCAAACGATGGTATTATTATGTGAAATGAGGTTCTTTCCAAAAGCTCAGAATCTGGCAGAATTGAGTCCAGCTGGATGCTGGTAACTTCTGTCTAGTTTTCTAGAAGTTTTCATGTTAGTTTGTTATGCATTTTATGTTCTAGAATTGCTTTGTATTATAAATAGTGAAAAACACTGTAAATCTAGGGAATATTTTAAAAATTGACGTACTGCATCAGCTGGTGGCAGGCTAAATGAGAAGTGGGAAATGAAATCTGTCATTTTTCTATCATGTGTTAAATTCAGTGATAGAAAACCATCACTCCATGATGGTAATTGGTGGCCTGTGTAAAATGGATCTTACTCCATTGCTCGGGATCTCACTCCACAAACGCTTGATGGCAAAACAAAGAAATAAAAATCTGCTCCCTCTTGTTGCAGGATGATTTGAAGAGAGAGGTTGGGGCTGCAGGTGGGAGTGTGAACTCTGTTCAGCACTTGCTGCAGGAGGGGTCTCTCAGGCCAAGAGTCCATCCTGGCACCCATCAGTTGGCGTTCCTGCTGGCCCCTGGCCCCCTCCTGCTCTCTCTCAGGAGGAGCTGATTTTTGTCTCCATAAAGTTTCTGAAGTGTTTCAAAAGCTTTATGTTTACATTAAAAAAAAAAAAAAATCATAGGAAACAAAAAAAAAAAAAAACCCTAAACTATCTATTAACATGCAGATTGCAGGTTCTGCAGATGTATTATTTTTTAAGGCCTGAACTGCAAAGTACTGAGGAACCTTCTTTTATTGCTGCTAGGTTCACATATATCCTGGAATTATGCCTTTTACAGTCTGGCATAATATTGCATAGAAAAACAACAACAATGTGAATTCAGAAATGGCAGCAGTTCAGTGTGTTCCCTTTGTAGAGGTTAGCACTTTGAGAACTTTCCATATTGAAAGCTTTTTAAATTAAAGTGTAGCGAATGCTGTTTATTATAACCATGTATTTTATGAAGACTCACAAGTCATATAAAGTGTTCTAGGTTTTTGCAGATGTGACTTACTACAGTGACATTAAAGCTGAATATCGTCTATGAACTAAGATTTAACATCACTTCCTTTTGTCATACTTTATCAATCAAAATACCTCCAGAATCTGGTTTTATCATTAATTTATTCCTAATAGTAGTCTTCGTATTTGATCATTTTCAATGGTTAATATAGTTCATATCATGTAATTTCAAAGTATTTTTATTGCTACTTTAAAAAATAATAATCCTTTTATTGGAATTTTCTTTCTCCTATTTTTTAACAATCTAAAATTGATGTACTGCAATGCACTTCTGGGAAATATGCCAACAACTGCGGGGTTTAGTTTCAAGATGCCTGTTCATAGTTCATACACACTTTTAAGGGTTTGTTGTAGGGGTACAATCCTGTTTTTAGAATTCTTGGTAGCACAACATTGGCCTGATAGAGTGATGTTAAGACAGAGCCTGGTAGCTGTGAACAAAAAGTGCAAGGCCCATATTTAAAAACAATCAAGAGGTCAAAATAGAACCTATTTTTTAAACAGTTCAACACTATTTAAGACTATATCATAGGTTTCAAAAGAGATATAAGTAGTTTTTAAGAGGTTGCTGTTAAGTAGATGTTGCACTTGCTTAGACAGTAAAATTTGATTCCTGTTGTTCGGAGTGATAACATCACAGTCTTCTGCAGTCATTTCTTCCATCCATTTTGTTAGGGTTGCTCATACCAGCTCCACTCTACTGTCCCTATCGCATCCCACGTTCTTTATAGGTGAGCTGTTTTACTGCTGGCAGCTAGTATGGCCTGTGGTCACCAGGATTGCCGCTGAATAGGTTAAAATGCAATGAGCTCTTGTAGACAACACGTTGGCAAGGGGCATTTGAATACTGGCTCTGGCACAAAGTTCCTCTCTAGGCACAGCTGGGACATTTAATCTCTCACCTTGCGATCACCATCTGTAAAATGAAGTGATACCTGCCTACCTGTCTCATAGGAGCACAGATGATTGACTCATGCGTGTAAAGTGATACAGGAATGCACTGAATGTACATCAGAGCCATCTGATCTCCAGATATATGGGGAATCATTCTTGGAAAAAACTAAAAATGTTAGCAGCTGTGTTTATGTGTGCGGTGCGGTACCATAATCAACTCCTGTAACTGAAATGAGGGATATCTATATCATATGTCAAGATAGTGCTTTCAGTGTCCTCCCAGTGACTTTGAGAAACTCGACCCATTCTAAAGGCAAATATTATTTTTTTTTTAAATCCTTTTGTAATGCCCAGTGCAAAGGTTCACGTGTTTCTGAGTGCTTTCTAGTCCTTAACCCTGGCTGCCTTTGAGCTTTCTTGGAGTCCTTTCAATTGGCCAAACCCCACAGCATGACAGCAGCAACACTTGGCATGAATTTTTTGAATTGGTGTTGGTGGTTGAATTGGTCGTTGTTGTTCACTGGTAACCTTAAAAACGGGAAAATCTCTCCTTTTGTCAAATTATGCACGTTTCATGGTAGGATTTTAAAAAGATTTAAAGGATGCTGCTTTCCTGCACAAAATGAGATTAATTAGGCCCCTATTGCGTTACATGCACTAAAACCACAAGACTATTACTGTATGATTTGGTGGGGGTGTGTGCAGCATATTATGACATACGTATTTTGCATCTTTTAGAAGATAAAGGGAAAGCAAAACCCAATAGTGCAAGTCAGCAGCCCAGTACAGAAGTGGGACCTTTTCTTCCCAAACCTGGAGCAGCAGCAGTAGCACCTGTAACACTTGCCTCATCCTCCAAGAGCACAAATGGAGCTCCTAACACAGTTACTGAGTCAGAAGAGGAAAAAGCCAAAAAACTGCTTTATTGTTCATTATGCAAAGTGGCTGTGAATTCCTTGTCACAACTAGAAGCTCACAATACAGGTGAGTATGAGCACAGTGCAAATCAGTTGTGTGTTACTGTTTTCAAAATTCAATGTAAGAAGCTGGTTTTCTTATACTGTGGTAGCCATGCTCCGCTGAAGAGACTTTTAGTTAAAACCTGCAATGGCAAGTTACAAAACCATTTCTGTTAATGGCAATTTCATATGTGGTGTTTGATATTTTATTAAAGCTATCTATAATGGTTTTTAACTGTTCTTCATGTACTCTATAAGCTTTTCATTGACAAAATCCTTACAGTTCATGTTACCTAATCATACCTAATTGTCATACCTCCAGAGTGAGGGTCATAGTATGATCGTAGTGGTTTCTGTAACACCAAAGTTTATAAAATGTCAGTTCTCTATCTCTTTCATATTTCATCTCACTACCTCTGGTGTCTCATTTTTTGCTGGTACAACTTACAGTAAGTTTTGTTATTTGATATTTTTGATTATTTTAGGGTAGGCTTCTTAGATTTCCTAGATGTCCTAGAATTTTTTGACTGCTGTGAATTAGATATGCTCCCTTTAAAAGGCCACAAGCAGCACTCCATAATGTGCTCTGGCTGCTCTATGATGTGCTTGTGTTGTAAAGCTTGTTAACAAACCATTGAAGCTGGTTATATAGCTGGGATCCATTACTGAAATGGCCAAAGCAGCTGTTTCTTCCAAATTAGAGGATGCTTTTTGAAGTATTCCTGTTCCTAGGAAGGTTTTGAGTTATTGCTGTGGTTCCTCTCCCACTCTTGGCGTGGTCCTGTTTTGTTGATTCACCAGCCATGTGGAATTTGGGGGAAGAACAAGCTACAAACACCTTGGCCATACGCTCCCATGCTGCCCCCAGATAGAGGGGGAGGGAGGGGGTTGGGTCCAGCATGCTTGTTGTTCCCTCTTTGTACAAGCTCTTCTTCCATTGTCTGGCTTTAGATTGAGGAAGAGGAAACACCAACCAAACCCAGTCATCATTCATCCTGATCTGTGGTGACTTTAACCATCCTGTCTTGACGATAAATGTGTTTTAAAAAGTCCCAAGGCTGGCGGCTATGCTTTTATGTTGCTGATCAGTAATTCACCTGCTTCTCCTTGTCCATTAGGCTCCAAGCACAAGACCATGGTCGAGGCTCGGAACGGTGCTGGTCCCATCAAGTCTTACCCCAGACCTGGGTCCCGGCTGAAGGTGCAGAATGGCAGTAAAGGCTCAGGACTGCAGAACAAGACGTTTCATTGTGAAATCTGTGATGTCCATGTTAATTCGGAAATTCAACTTAAACAGGTAGCTTGAATTTATCTGGCATTCATTTGTTGTTTTTAGTTGTATTGCAATATTGTAGGTGGGATGTAGGTCTGTGTGAAGATGTTTTGGGAAAAATTGAACTTAATATTTCTTTTCTGCCATGCTACAACTATTTGTAAATAGTTCACCATAGGTCAAGATCGCCTCATTGTTTCAGCTGGGAAAAAAATGGGCTTGAGAGTCATAAAGCAGAGGTGGACAAGGTGTCAGTATCAATGAATAACACCACAGATCTAGTTTAAAAGTTTGCTTTTAAACTGGAGGGAGATTTGAACTTTGGTCTTCCAAAAGGAAGAAATTCTGGGTTGGGATTCCCCGAATTCCTCTTTTGGTGTGTTTCAGTCTGCTGGAATACTTTTTAATAGTATGTGAGAAGAAGAATGGGACTTGACTATTGGTTTAGGACAATCAGCAGGTGTATAATACTGTAGATATGTCTGAATTGTGTAGAGCAACATTATCGTTAACAGCATAGCTGTATGAACACACAGCTCTTCTCTGGCTGAGTTAATTAGCCCTGGGTTCAGAGCTGTGCCAATACAAATACATTATTTCTGATACCCAAATGGGAATCTCTGACTGGATGATGCTGTGTTGTGTCGGTGTGTCCTCTCATTCTCTGTTATTTCAGTTATCTCTAAGATAGTATTAAATTGCATGCTGTGGATGTATCCCTGGGTACTGGTTCTTCCTTCAGCTAATATTGAATTATTTATACAACCGAACAACATCAGCGAGACTGAAATTTACCTGCTACTTCTGAATATTCCTATGACCTAGTGATTACAGCTCTACCTGGTTCAGAGCTCCTCAAGTAGAAAAAGGAAATTCTAACCAAAATATCAATGATTTGCAGAGCCTGTCTTGGATCACAGGCTTTTGCTGTATTGGATTAGTTTCTGATTCTCTATTTGATGTGCTCCACGTTGTTATGTTTAATTTAGCAAAACTTACCTTTGCTCTCTCTAAAGAATCTACTTTATCTTACAAACAGGGGCTTAGGCATATCCTGCTGAGAAATTGATTTCAAACTCAAAACTGAGAAATGTTTAAACAGCTAATTAAATGTGAGTATATTTATTTCAGCACATTTCCAGCCGAAGGCATAAGGACAGAGTTGCAGGAAAGCCTATGAAACCTAAATATAGTCCCTACAACAAACTGCAGCGCAGCCCAAGTATTTTAGCAGTAAGTATTTTTATTTCTCATCACTGTCTGTATGAATTTATGACCTTGGGGACTCCCACCACACAGAGACAGGAACATGACAGACCTGACACTTCCGCAGAGTTTCTCCCCCTGCAGGCTGAATTTGCACAGGGATCAGATTTGAAGATAGTTATGTATTCTGTCTGCCCAGTCAAAGGCACTCAGACAGCACTGCGAGTGTTATTTACTGCTAGGAAGAAGGGAATAATCAGTGGAATGGGGAATGAACCGTGCGCCCCATGGAAAGGTGTCAGCTCTGCTGGGCTAGTGTACTTCTCCTTGAAGGCTGCAATGTATATACTCTGAGAACCTGAGACAACTCTCAGTTATGATGGATGCAGTCAGGAAAAGGACGTGAGATGTTAAGATATAAAAATACTAATGCTTGTTCTCTGCACACCACAAAACAGAGTGCTGTGTGGAGGTATTATGTTGGTACCAGAGTTATCAGATGTTCAGGAGAATTGATTGCCTACCCGCATGCTTGGGCTGTGTCTGTTACTGGCTATCAAAACACCTCTCCTGCCTTTGTGCTCGAGCCATTCCCCTCTCACACCCACCTGCATTTCCAGGAATTCCCCAAGCTGGTCCTGCCAGTCAGCTGCAGCCGGAGTTCAAGCTGCACATCAGCACAGCACAGATTGTATGTTTATTTGCTTATGACTCAGCCTGTATTTTATTCATTAGGGAAAAGTACGTGCTACCTATAGCACAAAAACAATTTATAAGTTGGAAAGAAAGACATGCAAATATGTGTGTGCAAAGTGAGCATGTGTAAAGGCTTTAAAAGCTGAAATATTAACATGTTTTTGTAATTGTATGAAGGCAAATGAAAATGCTGCAGGCTTTTCTAAGTCTCCCCATTCGGTAGGTTCTGCACAAACTAATCTTCATTTGTGTAATACATCATTTTTTAATTCATTGCACAAGGACAGACCTCCACTAATAAAGAAGGACATGGGTACCTTTCCCCCCACAAATGTGTGGTTGTGGTGCAACTGTAGGGTATATATTTCTGGTTAGCCTTTTCACCACAAGCGCCAGCAACCATTGTAGGTCACACACTGAGTAATAATGCTTTCAGAAAAAAAATTCTTTAAAAAAGAATTTTAAAAATTCTTCTTAAAAAAATATTTCTCTTTTGAAAAAAGGAATTCCGCACTGGCAAGTAACAAGCTGACTGGACTAATATTAGTTTCCCATCATGACCACTCTGTTTTTCTACAATTCAATTTTGCAAGTGGAAAATTTGACTTTCAGTGTGTTTTTTAATATTTCTTGCACAGTTATGATTTATATTATTCAATGTTGTTCACTTGCAAATTAGGCTTCCTTCTAAAAGTCAGTGTGACTGCCCCTACACTCAAGAGATTTATGTATCTGGCTGTTTTAATTGCCTTGGGAGTAAGAAGACAATGTAGATAAAATTTCTAAGCATCAGAGATGAGGCTTCTGTGGAAAGCACAGAGTCTCGGGGTGCATTTTTTCCTTATGTAAAAAGCGGGCATGGGGAGAACTGTATTAACATTGCTTTTTTGTGTGTTTTATTCCAGGCAAAACTTGCATTCCAGAAGGACATGATTAAGCCACTGGCACCTGCTTTCCTGTCATCTCCTCTTGCTGCGGCTGCAGCTGTGTCATCAGCTCTGTCCCTTCCTCCCCGTCCCTCGGCCTCCTTGTTCCAGGCTCCAGCCATACCACCAGCTCTCCTCAGGCCAGGCCATGGTCCCATCCGGGCAACACCTGCCTCCATACTTTTTGCACCATACTAATTTATTGATGTAAAAAAAAGAGATAACTATGGCCAGTAGAAAGGGCAAAAGAAAAGCAGGAAAGGGGTCAAGATTTTAAAATGTCTTTTTCTTTTGAAATGCCATCCAGCGTCACCTCAACCAACACCACCATAAAATTCATCATTCACAGTACTGCATTTTGGAGTCTAGACAACTCTCTTTCTCGGTCTCTCTCTGTTCTCTCTCTTTTTTTTATTTAATCTAAATAGAGAGTTATTTACTAAAAACTTAATTGCTCATAAAATTTATATGATTAAAGATTAATGCATCCATTAGGGTTTTTTTTTCTTTTTTTTTTTTTTTTCAATGTGTATGATGCACCTTGGAATCAAGGAACGTAAAATATTTTCCTGACAGACTTGAAAACTAGGGTCTTCCTCGCTCACACTTATGTAAATACTTCTCTGAAAATCAATGGAGTATAATCTATGGAAAAAAAGATAGATGAACCAAATGCCTGATTGTGGATAACATCTCAAAAATGAATTGCGTCCTTATTTTTTCTCAGTGTGCTCTTGTTGACAGGGATTGTGTACTGTCCTAGGCCCCAGTACTGGTGTATCTTGTGTAGTACTGATGTATCACATGTCTGATTTTAATATTTTTAGTTTCTGTGCAAATGTTTGAAAGCAATGCAGCGCTGAAGCTTTTAATTATTTCTTTTGTGTCACACTTTATTTAGAGAAATAAAAATAGAAAGCCATATAACATATAGTTAAGATTACTACTTGTTTGCTACTTTCATTTAACTTATTTTTGTTGTTTCCTCACTGGTGTTGCTAAGCAATGTTTAAAGAGAAAAAAAAAAGCTTTTCAATTGCACATTACCACAGCTCCCATGCATTGTTCAAGACAATGGATACATGCATTTGTACGTAAATATCCTTTTTTTTTTTCTTAATTTCTAAGTAGTTTCCTTTGTGACAATGCTGCATAATGTTGTGGCTCCCTAATGCAATAATGTACAGAACATAAAATATTTATAATTGACCATATTCTCTGTTTATTGACTATATTGCAGTAATGCCCCACCTATCTTCTTACCTCCCCAACCCTTTTATAAAGGTGATATCAATATGCAGTACTCAGACTGAAGTCATTATGTGATTATGGGGACAATAGGTGGAAGAAAGGGGAAAAAAAAAATAACTTTTAGAGCATCTTTATTTGCAATCCATAATAGTAAAATGTCTGTGTATTTTTTTAAATGTACCTTTTCAATAAAATAATATAAAAATATAAATGCTTTTTGTGTTTACTAATTGGTACGGGGGGGAAAAAGCCTGGAAACAAATTTAGTTAAAGGAGTCTTCAGGAAAAGGCAAAGCATTGGAGTTGCAATAAAGTATAATTACAGAACCTGCGTTTACTTCCCTTGTGCATTAACATCTTTTCCTTGCTACATCCTGTTACAGCCTTTACTGGGGCTTTTTTGCAGTAAGACTGTAAACATTCACTACATCGGAGATGCAGAGGAAGAAGCAGTAGAGCCAGGTGGGTAATTATGGTTTTATTATTGCACCACCAAAAACATGGTTATGCCATCTCTGATGGAGATTAAGGATTAACTTTAAAACCAGCCTGGGCATACCTGAGATTGGAAGCAGCTCACTTTAGAGCCAGGAGCTGCTCTGCAGCATGGGCAAGGTTGGCAGCTGCTTGACACTGTAGGCTTTTTAAAGGCAGGTGTTTCGGGAAGCTTTGAAGTGATCTTTTCGTCTGCTGAAAAGCTTGATGTGTTCTGTTAAAATCTTTTCTTTGTTACTACAAAGTGTAAAGTAAAGAGTACAAGAATAAAAAGACTCAACTCTAAGGCTGTTAGGGTTAAAAAAATGCCAATAGGGCCATTACAAAGCCACAAAAGCCAAGAAATAAAAATTTCAGTAACTTTAATAATACAGAATTTACAGATCAACATATACCTCATATTTGCGACATACTGGCATTTTCTGCAAGTATAATTCTGCCCAATTTGCACTATTCAAATTGGGAGCAGTTGACTGTTGTAAGAGAATAATTTTCTGGAGAATCACCTACAAAGGGGTAGACAAGGGAATTTGGGCTTTTAGCATCCTCTGGGAAAGTAGGTAAATTGTATTTATCCTGTGGATTGTGAGAAATAAATTACCTTATTTTATTCCCTTACTCTGTGATCTTGGACTATACATTTTATGCTCAGAAAAGTTTTGTAAAAGAATTTGTCATGTTTTTCTGAAAAAAAAAAAAAACAACAAAAAAACATGTTTGTCTTAACTTCTGCAGGCAGTACTTCACTACCTTTACGCATCTGGCAATAATCCAGTGAGCCTCACTGTATATCTTTTGAACCTGTCACCTTGCATAAGTGAGGTGCTGTACTATTCATTCATGCTTGGTTGGACAATGAATCTCCACAGCTGTCACCTTCTGGTCACAGTGGTCATGATGATTTTCTTACTACAGCTAGTATATTTTTTTAACCGTTTTTTTCTTAACATTCTTGTTTCAAGTGACAACCTAGACATCCTCAAGTATTTATTGGAACGACTGACATTTCAGGTAAAAACTATATATGTATTTTTGAGTATCTAGAATTCTCAGATATTACAACATTTGTGGATTAAAGTAATCCTGATTTTAAAATGTTACTATCTGGTTTAGTTATTCATATTTATTTCTATTGATAGAGTACAGTGCTGAATGCCAAGACCCAACTCCTGCCAAGCACCAGCAGCAGCAGAGGAGGCCAATCAAGCCTGCCGCCTTTGAAAGGCTGCAATTGAGGGAGGTCCCCAGTAGCCGGAAAAAAAGGCAATTTCTCCCCTCTTCAAAAATGGCAAGAAAGAGGATCTGGGCACATGAAAATGAGTAGATGATTTGGGTTGGCCAGCATGGGTTTACAAAAGGCAAAATCCTGCCCAAGGAGCCCGAGTGCTCTCTGTGATGACATGCTGGTCTGCGCAGACAAGGGGGAGCAGTGAGGGCCCGTGCGTTGACTTCAGTGAGGCTTTTGATGCTCTCTCTCATAGAATCCCTGCAGGCAAGTGGGGGCAGCACAGATGGGGGTGGGTGGCTACTGGGTGGCTGTAGGAATGGCTGGGCCACCAAACCCCAAGTATTGGGTAGCTCCTTGCAGTCTGCAGCAGCCAGCTGCTGTCGAGCACTGTTCCTCAAGGGTCATAACACCTAACGGACTCACCAGTGACCTGTACAGTGGGATGCAAAGAAAATGTGCAGGTTCTAATACCCAACTGGAGGAGCCTGCTTTTCCAGGCAGTATGCTGGAGGGTACAGCTGCCCAGAGGGACTTTAGCAAGCTGGAGATGTGGTTTGACAGGAATCTCGCCATATCTGCTCTTGAAATGTCAATTAGAAAAATCAATG
>JAOXNG010000064.1:34425577-34448197 GCA_028566535.1 Scolopax minor
ACCCCTTGCAATATTGCAGATAGGGCTTGCTCACCAGAACGCAGCTTTGCAGGAAAGGACCTGGGGAGAATGGGGGGGAGGACACCCAAATTTCTTGGTGGACAAATTGAACACAAGTCTGTAGTGCACCCTTGTGGCAGCAGAGCTCAACGGAATACTGTGCTGCTTTAGCAAAACCCTGACCTCAAGGGACAGGGTAAAACTGTTCTGCTCCGCGCTTATAAAAGTGCACCTGGAGTAACATGTCCAGTTTGGGGCCTCTGATACGAGAGAGGTTTTGACAAATTGGAGCATGTCTGGGAGAAGGCCACAAAGGTGGTTAGGAAATGAGCATGTATTTGTCAAGTGAGATGGGTTTGTTGAGTCTGGAGAAGGCTGTGGCAGTTCTGGCCACTGTCCTCATGTGTGTGATCAGTGATCACAGGTAAGAGAAATTAATGTTCCTCAGAGAAGCCCCACAAGAAGATGAGAGGAGACAGCCAGAAGCTGCAGGAGAGAACATTCTGACTGTGAGTAAGAAAAAAAGGTTTCATGGTAAAGGGGTGTAAGCCTTGGAGCAGGTTGCACTGCAAGGTTAATGCAATAGGGGGAAGCTCTTATGTGCAGCCAGATAAGCCACCTGATCCAACTTTGATTGCTTTGAGCAGGAGGTTGGACTAGGTGACCTCCAGAAGACCCCACCATCTTAAATGAGTCAGTAATTCTAAAAGATAAAAAGGTCTTCTGCTGAAAAAAATCAAAAACAATCATTGTGTTATAGGGCAATTAGAAGCTGAAGGAAACTTTACAGCAGTAAATACTGACTGATCATTCATAACGTGGTGGGCACATGCTAAGAGAACCTGAAAAAATGAAGACAAGCATCTTACTTGTAACAGACTGAAGAAGAACTGAAAGGAGGATGTACCTGGAAAGGTGGGAGAGTCAAAGTGACAGCGAGGGGAAATTACTTGTTCTGCAATATTGTGACTGGATTTTGGAGCAGCTTAGGTTCTGTATTTCAGGCCAGAAAAAAAGGAATTTGCAGTAATTACAATGTGATTTGTTGCAGGCCTTGAGTTTTGCTCAAACAAATATGTTTTCACGGTTATTTGTTTAGATTATCTGAAACCATTTAAACAATTCAATGGCTGAACACTCACCAATCTTGCTCATGTCCTGTGTTCACAGCTGAGTAACTTCTATTATTGCATCCAGTACCATGGCTCTCACCTGTTCTGCATTTGTCTCTGGGTGCATGTGTTTGGGGGCAGTGGACTCTTTGGGTTTTGAATTGCATGTCTCTTCTGCACCATATTAGACTTAAAAAGGATAGATCAATGCAAAAATTGGTCATATTTTTTATAATAATAGTATGAACTGTTCAAGGGTAATGTTGGCAATATAGTAAGGTAGCAGCAAGAGGGTGGATTACAATAGGTAAAAAAATAGTCTGTGCAACAGACAGTAAGGCTACTGCTGGCTGAATCTGATGAACAACCATGGGTTTTTGCAGATAAGATGCTGACTGAAAAAAGGGTGCCTGTTGTCTCAGAAGGAGGGTTAGGTAAGTGGAGACAGATTTCTGTGTCTGGAGAACTGGCCATGGAAATCCATAGAATATACACATGCTTTCAGCCATAAATCCACTACACAAATTTTTTCTCTCTGATAACAAATTCAGATCTATACAAATGTACAAAGAAAAATGACTCCTTTCTCCCCCCTTGAATAAATATAGGGGAAATATTGTGATTTTATTGCACAAGCTGAATGAAAATAGAACAAAACTGAAAGGTGGAGTTCATACTTCAGCAAAAGATTTTTCACTGACTGTTAAAGAGTATTTGAGTGCCTCCCCTATTTGTCTAAATTCCGTGAGATGCAAAGGGAAAGGGATGTTAAGGACTTAGTTGAAACTGAAGAAAAAAGTTATCCCATCAGGATAAAACATGAATGTGTTGTGTGAAGGGACAGAATCAGGTCAGTCCCTTTACACAAGATGGGGTAGGCACAGGCTGAGGGCTCCAGAGCTGGATGCAGTACTCCAGGGGGGTCTCACAAGAGCAGAATAGAGGGGCAGAATCACCTCCCTTGACCTGCTGGCCAGCAGGCAGCATAAGTGCTGGGATGGCCACATCTAGCCCCACAAATCAGATTGTACCAGAAAAGGGACCTGTATATTTCAGTCAGTCTTACATGAAAGATTTTGAGTGTAATGGTGGGGAAAACCATATTAATTAGGAGCTACTGTGAGCTATTTTCCTAGGCTAGGAGCAGCCATGGCATACAGGCTTCTTTTTCAAATATTGCAGTTTACACTTTAGATATATGACATAATTTCAGCAGATTGAAATGCCCAACACGCACAGCAGCCAGTTGGCACTGTCAGAGTACTAACTCAGAATCACAATTTTCAAGATACTTCAGGCAATGAGCACCATCTCTGGTGGTTCAGACCCAAACATGGCACTTGTCTGGAAAGGGAAATTTCCATTTTGTTTCCCCAGGATTTTGTGTGTCCTTCAGGAGGTCAGTTGTTCATAAAAAAGACATCAGTTTTGGTTAAGCCTTCCCCCCAGAGCCATCCACCCAAGTTACTTTTCCATTTAGGCACTTCTTGTCCTCTAGCTGTAAGAGGGAGGTTCTTCCCACTGTTCAAGGACCAATTTCTGCCAGCCAAGCTCTCATCATCCCATGTCTGAACCTACTGCAGCATTGTCCTGCCTTCCCTTCTGATTACATCTGCAAACTCTTTGATCCTCTCTCTATCTCCTTCCTTCACCACATCAAACCACGCCACTTGTTTCTCCGGCCCCCTATCACCCTCTTAAATATCAGTTCTCATAGCCTGTCAAGATGTCAGGTCCCTCTCCGTCTCATGAGTGAAGTCTGTCTTCATTTTCCAGCAAGTGCTAGTGAGATTTTTCCATTCAACCCTTGAACTTGAAAGTAGCTCCCTAAATTATAAAGTTCCCCTTTAATAGCTTCTCTATAGCTTCCTTATAGCAGCAAAAAACTACTTCCCACTTCTCTTAAACAAACGAAAAAAGAACCACCACCATCACCAAACCTGCAGGGAGAGTAAAACTGGCAGGAGATTTCATGATGTCAGATTTCAGCACATAAGAATGCCTAAGAATAGGGGACAACATAACCATGACCCTTCTCATTTTATCTGTCTAAGCTCTGTCAGCCCTGACTGTGCTAAGCACATTTTCTGGCAGATCTGATGGTTGCCTTAGAGGGTCAGTGATGCCTGCAAACACTTCCTTTTTGAGATATATTATCTCCTCAGGAAGGCAGGTGGTAGCTTCATTCAAAGCTAATTTTCATGTTCAACTGTGCCAAATCAGGTTTTCACTTGCAATTTGAATTTTAAAATGGCCTCTAACGTTTTCTGCAAAGGCTGAATGACAAATGGATCTTCACTGCCCGACTTCACCAGAGCTGCTCTGAAGCTCTCACGGTTGAATAGTGCAAGACCACCTGTTGCCAAACAGGGCAAAGGAAATAACGGGGGGTTGGTTTGTATAAAAGCAAACACACACACTGGCTCCTTTCTTGCTTTTTCTTGTCTCCTGATGGCATCACATAGAGGTGAACTCCTTTTCTGAACATGGTTCATCCACCCAGCAAAACAGCACTGTTTGCAGCGTAGCCACAGTGTGGGGATGCACACATACACCTTATAATGTGTGCTGGCTTTTAATTTCCTTTCCTGCAAAATATCTGACATGCATCAGTGGGACAAGAGATCTGCTTCCTGATGTCTATCTGCCCCTGAGCCCAGGGCTATAGCAATCCCCTTCCATATCTTGAAAAGTTAATCCTCAGGAGTGCTTTGAGTCAATGCCTCACTCTCAACCTGTGGCAGAGATGCATTTCCTACATCTCGGCTCCCTGTCTCCTTTCCCCAGTGAGGAGACAACCAGAGTTCATGTACAAAAGCCCTCCAGTATGAGATTTACCTGTGACTTTCATAGGTGAGTGTTTGCTGATGAATTATGCAACTACCAAGAAAAAGGAGATGGGAACAGAAACACAATGTCTATCTGACACTAGTTTGGGCTTCATTAGTGAATGCTTTTCACCTAAGACAGCTACTAAACCATAAATCCCAGACTCCAGTTCTTTGCTGATGCTAAACATACTCCAGTCGTATTCTCCCCCTTCTCTGCTACTCATCTTTGGAATACATAAGGGGTGGGGGGACATGCAAGCACCAATACGTTCTACTACCTGGGCTCTTTGTGGTGCCAGATCTGGCACCAGGCTTGTAAATCAGCTTTAGCAGTTGCTCCCTGTAAATGATTTAGTGCAGAAGATACTGATTAGTGGTAGCAAAGGCACCAGAACTGTTCAGATGTAGAGGTGATAAGAATTACATCCACATTTTCAAATGCAAAAGTTAATTGTAAAAGTTATGACTTACTGTTCCCTCTCTGGAACTGAATGCTGGGAACATTCCTGTGCCTTCTAAATCATCAGAGCTGGTAGTCTCTGCAGTCCCCTGTCATGGTTTAAAAAGTATTAAGCAGTTTTAGCCTCTTCCTGAAAATACTTAACTCCTTACATATGTTCCCTGCCATTATTTATATCTATTTTTAAAGATAAGTAGTGGAAATTTGGGATATTTTATGTTTAAATTTGCATCCTGTAGCGACTGCTTGCTGTGTGCCAGAATGACAATCCCCCAGCACAGAGAGGAGATGGCAAAATGAGAGTGGTAAAGTGGGCTGCAAGAAGAGGGAGCTCTCAATGCACCAGGATGGTTTCTGAAGGAGCTGGGACTGTTTAGTTTGAGGAAGAGGAGGCTGAGGGAAGACCTCCTCTACAACTACTTGTAAAAGACACTGTAGAGAGGTTGGTGCTGGTCTCTTCTCGCAGGTAATTATTGACAGAACTAGAGGGAATGGCTTCAAGCTGCAACAGGGTAGGTTTAGACTGAACATTAGGAAAGAATTTTTCACAGAAAGAGTGGTCAGGCTGGCGGGGAGGTGGTTGAGTCACCATCCTCACCATCCTGTCTAAGAGTTGTTTAGATGTAGTGTTGGGGCATATGGTGTAGGGTTGATCGTTGGACTCGATGATCTCAAGGGTCTTTTCCAACCTAAGCGAGTCTATGATTCTACTAAGAGGTACAACGTGCTTACAGAAATTTGAGGAGGAAAAGATATTTATGAAGGTTTATTTTCAGACTGACAGTTTTTAGTTTACATTGTGAGTAAGCAAGAATACAGTTGTGATTTGAAATGCACTAATGTGTTGTCACTTAAAGAACATATAACTTAAAAGGCTTAAAAGCAGCTTAACAGATGCTTGAACGATCTTATTAAGTGTGCCATTGAAGGAGGACTCAGTGCCAGGAACTTCACTTGGTCACTCTAACCCATTCTACTGGTATTTCTTTTTATGCACCATGGCTTGACCACGTATAAAATTATATTTGCACACTAAAGCCTTTTGTTCAGGTTTTTTTTTCTTTGTTTGCATAGGGCTACAATTTTAACTGACAAACTTTATCGTGACTTTAAAAAGCTCCAATGTGCAGTAAGTCCAGAAGTTCTATTCATTTTCTGCAATGCTCATTTACATTTACAGACAACCTCTCTGGAGCTGGCAAAAGTTCCAAGTAAAGAAGTTACCATAAAGCAATGAAAAAACTTGGACGGTGATGTTTATTTCATTCTATTCCTATGCTCATTGCATGTGTTTATGCTAAAACAGAGATTCAACTCCATGCTTCCATAACAATGTAGGATGCTGATAATGAAGGTGGAACTTTAAGATGAATAGAATTTGTCAGATATTTCCAATATTTCAGTAAAAATGTTGGTGAGCTCCAAACGAAATTTTCTTCTTGTCATGAGAGAGAAAGGAAGTCTCTCATCCTGATTCATTGGCATTGTTTGACCCTGACATAAGGAAGAAACGCAAAATGCTGTTGCATGTTGTTCCTCAGGAAGCAGTAATAAAGAACATGAGATCACTGGCAAAATGTTGGCTTCTGAGCATATTAGTATGGATATAAAGAAGAATTACCTTTGCTTTTTTTTTGCCTCTTGTTTTAGTCTGATTTCAAACCTGTTCTTGAGACTTAAATCACATGATATTTTTTGGATGCTATCTTCTACTGCTAATACAAATACCAAGTGGACTGATGACAATGTTTGAATGGGGTATTTGCTCATATTCTTCAATGCATCAGAGGAATAACAATGAAGTGATAACAATACAGAATTTAAATACAGCATATCTGCTTTAAAAACAGTAATCCTCCCAAGACTTTATTGACATGATCAGGCATCCTGTAAAACATCCAGTGTGGAAAATACACTCTTGCCTTGATCACATCTTAAAGTACCTGATTCTTCCAAAATACACATAGAGGTCTTCAGAGAATAAGGTCGATAAAAATGGACTCTAGATAGCAAATATGGTTTCTTTTAAGAATATATGAATCAAAAAATTATAATCATCCTCTTTCATTTTAGAAATCTATTCCACCACATTGTCAAAGGAATTGTCTTTTCTCATTGTGACAGATAAGATGAAAATCATCAAACTTTTTTGCTTGGTATTTGGAAGGCTGAGAGCAGTGACTGTTCCCAGCTTTTCTCAAACCTTGGCTGCACACTTTCAACAAGCCGTTCACACAACGATGCATTTCAACAGATCACCCACTTGCTTTCTAGTTTCATTTAAAAAAAGAAAATGTTCAATTCTGTGAGTGTCTCTTTCACATGCAGTTGAGACAATAGGAGTTTTTTATATTGCCTACTGGTGAAAAGAAACACCAGGACTTCAAAAACAGCTAGTGATTATTTGAAAAGGGGAAAGCATGGGCAGCTCTACCAGGACTGAATTAAAACAGTCTGTGAAATAGGCTGCCAGGCCCCTGTGCTGATGGGAAATTAGCCTCTCATCCATTATCTATTAGTGAAAGGAAGAGTTTAGATGGTAAAATGGAGATCACACCACAGGTCTTTTCTTTGCCTTGCAATAGCAAGGAAGAAGGGGTGACAACATTCTCTTCAACCAGCCGAGTGTCCTGGCAAAAACTTCTGTGAATCTTGAACACTTGACGTCTGTGATTCCTAGCACTTATTCTGCTGCCTGTGACTCTGCAGCCAGTCCACAGACAGGGCTGCCTTGTCAGTGTCATAGCTGATCTCTAGGAAGTATGTTCACGTGTTGTCAAGAGAAAAATCCAATTTTCAAAGTTATTTGTATCTGACAAATCTCATAACAGCAGAACAGTCTGACTCATTTTTTTATTTCCATGTACTGTTAAGAAGGGATGATATTTGGTCTGCCAAATAGATACTACCTCCCTATTTGCTGGGAAGAATGTTCTTATTCCTAGTGCTTTAAAACAAGTAAAGAAATAAAATGCTTCTGCTGCATTCAGAATTCTGTATTTTCAGAATTAGATCTTGGAATAAGCAGACTCTGACCAGAGTCTCTTTAGAGCATAAAGAAACCAAAAATTAACACCACCATGCAGAAGAAATGCATTTCTTCTTGGCATCAATTGAAAGTGTGGGGTTTAAATACATACCTCCAAAGAAATAGCCTTTTAAAAAATGTATTTTAATGTACTGAAAATTATCTTTATATTCTCAAGATATAGCTAAGGTAGAAGAACTTGTCAGGCTTTTTAATTAGTTAGAACTGGAATTGGTAATTAATTGTATTTTCAAAGATTCCTCCCATACTTTTATTGATCTGCACAATGTCTGCACTTGGAAATCCAGCCTTGGCTGCAATCAGAAGCTTCGTGACAGAGGTGCACAGCACAGTTCTGTGTTCTGAGGTGGCCTCTCTCCTCCTTTGCTTCATTTCCTGTTGAAAGAAAAATATGGCAAACAAAAGTTTTACAGAACTTCTGCATAAAGGAGTTTCATGTAAGGGATTTTTCTTTGTCTGCAAACTAGATGATTGAGAAAAAAAAGCAGCTCTCGAACTCGTATTGTTGAATATGCAGAGATGCCAAGACCTGATGAGCCAACAGTTTCTTCAGCCAGCAGCAATATGCATCCACTAACCCAGAAAAGAAGGAAACAGGTAAGAACTGCACCCCTAAAATATGTAAGTCCCTGTTGAACAGAATCCTTTCAGGAACTTGCATGAAGTCAGTCCCATTGCAACTTTTCCACCACCTGTGCTTCTCCCATAGGCATGCCCACTGAAAAGAAAAACATGGATCTTTATATCAGAAACTCTGACTTGATGTGCAGGTAAAGACTAACAATCTGTGATTCTTTCTGGTGCCTCATGCTACCTTGAAATGCAAAACTTTAGGAATAAAAGTCTAGTTCTCTTGGCTATCAGTAGAGTCGGCAGTAGGGATGAATTAGATTTGATTTACACTGCATTTCAGAGGAAAGGAAGTAAGGCAGGTAGAGTTTCTTATGGCTAGTCATTATGCTGCAATTTTAAGATGAATGCAGTTAAACTTGCAAATACTTTTTTCTTTCAGTATTACAGTTTTAAGTTGCAGAAGTTCTGCATGTCTGTAAAACAATCTACCAAGGTCCTGTTTAAAGTATGAGGCGTCTGTTTCACCCTTAATGAATGATTTTATTAGGATAGCCAGCTGTGCTAATACTACTTCCCTAAAAGTACAGATTAATCAGAAATATATCATTAAAAGATACTTTTCTGAATTACTTTCCAAATTGCTTTCTAAAGTAATTAGATTACTTCAGTTTACTGTTACAAGCCAGTAAAACTGTCATGAAACCTAGCAAGACATTTAAAAATATAGGAATGAAATATTAATTATTGTAAAGACACATAAAAATTTTAAGATAAACTAAGTTTTATTACGTTATAATAAATATACTAGTGATATTTTTTCATAGGAAAATACTTCTATATGTATTTTGTCAAAGCCCACAAACTAAAAAGAAGAAAAAAAATAACCTAAGAACCAAAGATACACATCCTTAAATCTAGAATTATATATCTTAATCTGGATCCAAACTATACCGAGCTAAGATCTGTGAATAGTGGAGATGTATAAATCATGATGCAATTAGAAAATCTTCACACTTCATAATACTCAGAAATTCTATTGAAAGTGTCCTGAACTGAATGAATTTATTGGAGTTTGAAAAAAATGGATGCAAGCCTAGGCAACTCCAGCTGGAGAAGCAATTAAATGCAAGACCAAAGATCCTCTCTAGCTGGTTTATTATAGATTTCCTACAGAAATTCAAAACATAATTCATAGAGTTGACAGCTGAAGAGGACTAAAATTGGAAGCAAGCTGTACAAGTTGGGTTCCGCCCTAGATTAGGGTTTTTCCTAGAGCCAGCAAACTAGGAAGGTGCGGAACAGTTGAAATGGTACCACCTGGATTGCAAAGGTCAATCACCCACAGCAGATCTCATCTGACACAGCAGCTCCTGCAGAGCAGCAGAAATACCCTGGGAAGCAACCTCTGCCAAATCCTGGCCTTGTGTGCCTGCCAGTGCGGGGAGGAAACAGAACCTTGGCCACTTTAGCTATGACCTTTTGAACCACCCAGAATGCCTGTTGGCAATTCCTGCCCCTTGTCTTCTTGTGTCCAACTAATAAGTGAGTCAAAGAGGATATAAATGGACACATACCTCTCAATATGCTATATGACAATTTGGACTCATTAGCCAGTATGCAATTATGACTAATTTCACATCACTTCTGAACTTGGTCCATTAAGAAAACTTAAACTAGTATAACTTATTTTCTCTGAGACAGCAACAACCTGACCTTAAATGAACTGAATGTGAAATTTCCCAGTGATTAATTTTTCAATTTAATTATTTTTACTTTAGAAGTTAAATTTAAATGTGGCACTTTGCAGTCTAGCAGATCTAGGTCAAATAGACAAGATATTAATAATAGCCAGTCCTGTGTGCAATCTAGGGGTTATATTTAACAGTTAATTTGGTTTGCAGAATCCTGAAAAGCCTGAGTTTCACCTGAGTAGCCATCTTGCACAAGACAAAGGGATAGGCCAGAGTTTCCAAGACTTCTGTAGATACCTGAATTCATCCTGGGCTCTTCCTCTTTGGCTCGTTTCCCTCTGTAACAATTCTGGGTATCACAAGCTCAGAGAGAAGTACAGGATTTCTAGATGGTGATTCTCTTTACCCACATTTAATCAGTTTTCTTCCTGCCCCCAAAGAAATTGAGTGAGTGAAAGAGGCTTTGCTATCTGCCACACATAAGAATAACTTCAAATAAGGACATCTGGATCTGAGAAGGAAGCAGGATCCCTCAGTGACCCAGCCAGAAGGCAACTTAGCTAAAAGGCACTGGGTAACATCCACATCCACCAGCTAAACCACCTCAAAAGATAAAAATACAAAACCTAGGCCTTGTAGGAATGATACATCAATGAAAATGTTTTGGCTTGTGGAACAAAAGAACAAACAAGGAGACATATAATTTATTTGTGCACTGGAGTTCATTTTCTTTTCTCAAAGATATTAGAAGCTTTAGAGGGACTGTTCTTTTTTACTGCAACGTGCACTCTGTAATTTGCTGATTGATGATGTTTAAGAAAATGAAGGGGTGAATCTTGCCCTGCCTTTGGCTTTTGTGAATCACCTGGTGCCAGACAAACCAAACCCAGCTCAGCAGAGCCACCAGTGACTGGCTGCAGGATGCAGGTGCTGCCTGGCCATGTCTGCAGTCTGGTGCCTGTCCCACCTTGGCACAACTTTTGGGTGGTAGGCTTACTTTCTCCTATGCACACAGCAAGCTCCATGGTCCCGGGCCATCTATGAGAATTCAGGGCAGGTTTATTTCTGCACTTGACAGATAATGTTTTTGTATCAGGGATCTGATTAACAGCCCTGGTGAACGCCTGTAATTTATCCAAGCTTCTGGTCCAGATGGTTTAAAAAAAAAGAAATCCCCTTTGCAGTAAATGAATGTAGAAATGACGAGCAGGATAAGTGACAGCATACAGAAATAGGCAGTTTGAATGTGACTGGTAGAAACAGCATTTAACATTTTTGTTGAAAAAGTAAACATTTGGAGAGGGAGAGATGTAGTATGAAGAGTCACATTTGCTTTGAAAAAGAAATTGCTTCACAATCTACTGTGTGGGTGAGGCTTAATGTTTTTTTTAAAGTCAAAACCTGTAATAAATTATTATATCCTATCTGATGCCTCTTTAATTAATAGTTGGTTGTTTTGGTTTTTTTTTTTTTAATCTTGCAGATGTTGTGTAATTGGGAGCTACGATGTCTTGTTTGAAAGCCAGAGAAAAAGACATTTTTCCAGGTGTGTTGATCTGTGTGCACTGTAAATCCAAGCAGATTTTAGAATAACTCTTAATGAAATCAAAGGCAAGCTTATGCACCACTCACAGTGCAAATGTTTGGAGTGCGTTGTTTGCATCTTGTAGCTATAATGCTAAGTCTAGCTAAAGAGAGGCATGGGGAGATCAGAAGCGTGGCCCTCTTACTTCTGTGTCAACTTCTTGGCACCTAATGAGAATTTCTCTCCCCAAGCCCGAATTCCCAAACCTTTCGTGAATGGAGATGGTGGTGCTGCTGTGCGTTTTGATGACACCTAGTGGCAAAATTGGAGTAATGCGCCAGAAATAGAAGGCACATATGGGTGATATCAATGCTATTGAAACTAAAGGGAAATGAGATCCAGGGGGAGCGTAATGTGAACTAGAGGCTGACAGCAAGAGTGGAAAATAATAGGTTATGAATGAAATGGAGAACTTAACAACATTATTTTAGGAAGCAAAACTGGTTCTGATAAATTTATTCCATATCTTTATAAAGTGTTCCATACAGAGGAGCTATAATGGGCTCTGTGGGATCAGTTACTGTCTATTTAAAAACAACTGTAAACAGCAATAAGATAAGATTAATTAGTTTAGTTCAGTAAAGTTGTCTCCTTGGATACCATTCAAGTGACTTCCCCCATTGTTCAAGTGAAACAACCAGGAATACAAGCTACGGGGGTAGTGTTCCAGATAAACTTTTGTCAAGTGAATTTGATGTGGAAAAATCTCTTTTCAGAGCAGAAGCTTGCAGCAGGGGAGGGGAAGAGGGCAGAAAGGGAAGCCTGCCCAGCGCAGTGCTCCCCAGCCCAGCAGCACTGGGACTCGCCGCAGCAGGCGGGGAAGAAGCCTCAAGCCACCACAGGTAGCTTCAGTGAGCTGTGGGTCAGCTATTGGGGGACATTACTCATCTATCCCTTTTATTGCCAAGGAGGATCTGTGAAGCTATTAAAGCGAAGTGGACAGCATCTCTGTTCTCAGGTACAAGCCCTGAGAAAGCCCTTTCGCTGAAGAAAGGGTTTAATTGTTTTTTGGTTTGATTCATTCTTCATACTCTTCCTGTACCTTGCAGTTCTGTTCCTTGGAGAACTCTGCTACCACTGCTACAGACCTGCAACACACTCCAGGTCTCTACCCTACCTCCTACAATAATTTCTTTCACTCTAAATGTTTTCAGCACCTTGCTTTAGCCTGTCTGTGTCACCTGCTACGTTTGTAGTGTGTGTGTGTTGTCTTCTGTTTACTTCATGGAAACAGCCCTGAAACCAACTAAGGAGCTTTGTTTTAGCTTCTAGCTCCCTTGTGTTGTCTGCTAATAGATGGTATAGATAGGTTGGTGTGTACACAGAAAAGGAGGCTGTTATAACCTTGCCGTTTGTATTATCCTCCTCATCCCCCGCTGTGTGCCATGTGATGGAAGCACTGGGGCTGTAGTCAGTCAGCTGTAGTTATTGCTGAGGGCACAACTGAATTAACAGTTTGAGAATTTCTCAGTCAATTGAACATTCATTTTAAAAATGTAATAACTTATACTTCATGGAGAAACAGTGACATTTGATTCTTTTTTTTTCCTCTTTGTTTTAAATAATTGAAAATTTCATGACTGGTCCTACTTTCTCCATTCCATATTTTCTGCTACCTTAATTTGTCTGTTGGATTGGTTTGGTTTGGTTTGTTTTAGAAGGCAAAGACTCTTTCTCTAGATTATGAGTCTCTGAGTTGAAATATTCAATTATCCGAGGGCACCAGTATTAATGATTTGCACACAGCGACACGCGGAGCTCCATTTTCCTATCAGAATGTTACTTTGTAATATCACAGTTAGAGGCCAGCAACTATTTAAGTTTCATAACTCTAAGCTAGAAATGAAAGTAAGCAGGAAACTTTCAAACAATTGCCTCATCTAAAAACCTCTCAGTAATTTTTCTCCTGTTGGGACAATATTCCAAACTTTAAAAGCCCATTTAAATTTTTTCTAAGATTGAACAACATATCAGTCCTGCTTATGTGTTGGGATTTTTTCCTAATTGTAGGATTTAAATAGGTAAAAAATGGAGAAGAAGAAATAAAATATCAACATTCTCCCATTATGCAAGTGAAGTCTGTGTCCAAACTCTAGACAAAGCAAGAGTTAGGTATTTATGCTTATAAGTAAAGAGAGAATTAAGTATGTATTTCCAACTTAAGTTGTATATAAGGCCAATACCTTATCAAGACTTAATGACATCAATCCTAGATTTTAGCCCCCTCTTCTGTGAAACAAATGAGAGCTCCTATCTTGGTTTAGATAGCAGAGATAGGATATGCATGTATGCGTTTGCCCTCAGGGTTGAAGTAGCTATTTACACCCCTGGAAGCTGTGCAGTCCCCCACTTGGGCCTGCTGCCGCTCACTACAGGGGCAGTGATTTGCACGGTGTGGTGTAAGGGAAGGGTGCAGCCCTCGCCAGACCCTTCGCAACATCTGCTTGTTCGACAACTCTGTAAAAGGCTGCAGCAGAAAAGAATGAAGCAACCTGTTCTTCATGTTGACTGAAGCTAGCAGAGGAGGCAGAGAGCACAAATTTGAGGAAGATGTAAATTAGATGTTAGGGAAAAAATTCTCATGGTTTGGGTGAGTAAGCATTGGCATGGATTGCCTAAGCTTTGCTCTTAAAACCTGCAACAGAAGAGATTTCACAACCTCTCAGCAAACTTTTGCCAAAAATGACTCACTGCAGAGCAATGTGTTGACTGATACCTTAAGATCCCTCACTGCTCTAGATTTTAATAATCTGTGTATGCACAATCCATTGATTTGCTGGTTTGTTCGATCATTTGACATCTTAGCCCCACTAATTACATCAAAAGTCCTGTATCAGCTGCTGGTATGATTGCATTACATGGTGCTTTGATGCATTTTTACTAATTGGCTGCTTCTGTATTATTATTTAGTGTGCATTAACTTTTAGCCTGACTCATAGAGAATGCTTCAAGTGCCAAACAATAATTAATGCTGTTAAAATTATGCTGCAGAAAAAAGTAGAAACTGAGAGCAACGAGTGAAACATTTCCTGCTTTTTTCCCACAGCAGACTCCATCTTACAGTATCAACTGCTCACATAACAATGGGGGGGGGCTTGTGGTCATCCTGTTAGATGGATTCATTTCCACCAAGTAGTCACTTTTTTCCTGGAAAAGAATCAAGACTTCAGAGTACCAGAGTTATTACCAACAGCCATTAAGTGCTTTCCCTGGACTAGCAGTCTGGCAGGGCCACCAACTTCTTGCAGCCTTTCTGTTCTTTTTCCTGCTGCAGACCTGGTAGTGCTGAATTGATGTGGGGTTACAGGTAGTGACCACTGAGGGCAGCTCTTGACTTAAGGGGACAGCTTGTTAACTGGAGAAGTTACGCTGATATCAAAAGTCATATTTATTTTGCCTCCAGAAAAGATGAGAACAGCTGTCTGGCTGATACTGTGAAATGTGTCAGGAAAGCCACTGGGCCATAGTTTTAAAGAACTCAGTCCCACTTTCTCACTACCTCTAAATTAATAAAGACACCAAGATATCCCTATTGCTCATCTTGCAGCTGCCAGAAGAGTTTGTCGCAAATACATTTTTCAGTCCCAGGTCTGTCTGATGGATAGGGAAACATAAATTGGGAAAGAAATATTTATGATGTATAGTTGCTCGGATTCTTTTATTTATAGATTGTTCAGTGCAGATGCCTATCACTATAGTAAAACTAAAACTGAGCTAGGTTTCAGCATTCATGATTCATTTGCTACGGAAGGCTTAAATCATCAGTCCACTAAATGGAATGGTTCTGAACTAAATCGTGAAGTCTTTATAAATGTCAGTCTTGCAAAGAAAAGAAATTTATGTTATGCAATTTTTGCATTTACCAAAAAGGCTATCTTGAGCACAGGGGACTTACCATCCCTTGAATACCAAGAGCAAAGCTTAGAGTAGCTGCCTCTAGAGGAGTAGGTACTGGAGCTGACATATTTCTAAGATGGCTGTGGGATTCAGCAGTGATCCCCACTTAGCTGTATACCAAAGGGTTTCCAAAAGTCACTAGTGCTTTGCAAAATGCATTCTCTGTCACAGATACAGTGAAATTGTTGTGCTAGGTAAGTGGACTTGACAGTTAATTAAAAACATCCTCTGCCTGACACTTCACTTTTTGGAAACCCCAGGTGCATATTTTTCATACAATTTCACTTTGAAGAGAAATATTCATATCTGTCCATCAGAACCTAACCCTTACAGTCTTTAGCTCTGCAACTCTCCTCTTCATTTACCTGCAATGATTGCAGGTAAAATACGTTCAGGTAAAAAGATGTCTCTGTCTACCTGTAACAAAGCATTTCAGCCTTTCCCCCACAGTCTGGTACTGTAACTGTCTGGTACAAAGACTGGTACTTTGGATCTACTGACATGAACCAATTTAATAATTAATTAATTAATAACCAATTAATAATAATCACCACCAAGAAACATGGTGATTTAAGTTAAATACAAACAACATAAGAAAATGGTTTAAAATAGTTTAGATGCCAACCAAGCTTTCTTGCTTTTAATGTATTTGCG
The DNA here is from genome assembly GCA_028566535.1 of Scolopax minor. Taxonomy (NCBI): domain Eukaryota; kingdom Metazoa; phylum Chordata; class Aves; order Charadriiformes; family Scolopacidae; genus Scolopax; species Scolopax minor. The sequence goes on from JAOXNG010000064.1 coordinate 34,441,430, forward strand.
TTTCAAGTGGTCTTAGTCAGCAATTAGGCCTCCGCTGTTCCTATTACTGCTTGCACACAGGAAAAATTATCTTGCCCCAGAAAGCCCACAGCTTAGGCATGTGACAAATAAACTGATGTAAGAAACCACTTTTGAGCTTCTGGAACGAAACAAGTTTGACAAAAGAATAGAGGATAATAGATAATAATAGAAATGGCACTCCATGTAGCTACTGCACCATGACTGCATTTCTTCCACAGAAAGACCTGCCTGCTTTTGTCCATATGGCTTTTGGGAATAAGTGTCCTTCCTACATTTTCTGGAGTAATCAAATCTTACCACCATTTTTCCTTAGGTGAAATTGGTGCCTCTTGCTCTTAGTTGCCAGTCACTCTTGCTCTTGTTGCTCTTTTTCCTTAATTGTTCAGGTTACTTTAACATATAGCACTCCATTTTTAGCATTTAACATTTTCTTTTTTTTTTTTTTCAATTCTGAAGAGGCTCTTTCACCTTTCAAGACTGGGATTAGGCTTCAAAATCAGATTGATCACAATAATTGATTTTATGAAGACCAGATCCTCTGTTGTTCCCTTACCACATCATCAAAAATGACCCTTTGCTTACAGATAGGAGCTTTCATTTACAGGTAGCAGAGTAGAATAGCTTTCCATCAGGAATATAATTTGCTCTAAATATGGATCTTTACTAAGCAAGGTAAAGCTTCCCCATTTGTATAATGCATATTTGATGAATATTTGGATGAGTTGTGCTTCTTTGCATTGAACTGAGATAGGAGCTCTTACATTTCACCCAGGCACATTGCCTGGGGCAGAATAATGGTTTGATCAGTATAGTGTCTTTCATAGACAGTTGTGGTATGTTGTCAGTTTGCTTTTTGTGTTTTTCATCTCGTGCCACTGCCATGGGAAAGCAGGAAAGTTATCAGTCAGGCCTGAGGAGAAAAAAATAACCCAGTCTGATCAACCCTCAAGTTTTTGGTATTTGTATTTCACCTTTGAGAGTATGATCATGCTCAGATTGAAAATGTCAGAAATGGCAACAATATTTACTACAAAGATCATTTTAACAGAGGGTTAAAAAGCAGGACTTTATTGACTTATTATTTTTTTATCAGTATTTTGTCTGGTGTAGTGTCAGCTCAATATAAAGAGGAAGAAGTGATTCTTGTCTTAAAAATTTTTTGCTAAAACTTAAAATAGGTGTTTTTGTGAATGGACCCCTGCCTGACCCTCTGTGCCACAGGAAAAGTCTGTTCCTGTAGACTCCTTTGGCTTGAAGTGTAGTTAGTGCTGGTTAGAAATAAAAGAAGATACCTGATAATACCACTTACATGCCTTTATGCTGGTTCTTTGGAAAGTAGTCTCACTCCAGTTATTGTACAGGCTTTTGTCCAAGTCAACATGTTTGGACATATCTCTCACTGTGATAATTCACATGAAATTTCCCTTTTCTTGATTTTATGAAGTTGAAATCATATCATTGTTGTTCAATGTATATACTTGCTAGGTAGCAAAACTCTACTGAATTTTTATGTTTAGTTGGTAACTAATACTTGCCAGATTGTAATATCATTTGCTTATCTTGGATTTTTTGGCTTCAGAAGCAAATAGAACAAAAATAGATTGTCTTGACTCAAGGAGACTGTTTTGGTGCCAGTCTAGATAATAGCTTTGGCTGCTACTTGCCTACAGATGTTTGTCTGGGTGATAGGTTTTAAGGTCTGTCTTCCTCCTGAGGGCCTCATGGGTACTTTTTCTTGCAGAGAGGCCCAAATAAGTCAGTAAAGGTTTCACTCTTCAGTGTGCTTTCTTGCCATCCTGCAATTCTGGGCACCATCAGAGGCTGCCAGGTTCACAGGCAACAAGTTTCCTACTAAGTAGGAGTTAGTATAGATGGTCCCTCCACCTGCCCTGTTCAGAGAAGGAGGACCCACACTTTGTCCTATACATTCCCCATAGTGTGGTGTAGCCACCTCAGCACGGTCATAAGTAATGACGAATCTGTCCAGCTATTTTAAAGGTCATTTTCATCTCTTCTGGATGACAGAGGTCAGTCTGCTCAGTGAATTGCACAGAAAACCTGCTCTCTGAGTTATGTGCTCTATAAGCAAGTCTCACTAACAGGATGAATCACTGAAGGGGAAGAAGCAAGTCTAAAGTAGGGAAGTTTAACAATCTATCGTATCCTTCCCTTAATTAAAGGTTTGGAGTGAGGCATGTAGATGTGACAAAGAGATAATGAACTCCTCTTTAAAGAGGGGGAGGAAAACCAGCTGTGGGTAGTCTTGGCTTTAAACATGACTGGCAGAATACCAGCCTGGAACTCAAACCATCCTCCATGCTTCAATAGTCCAGGGAGAGCACCTGGGTCCCACTAGGAAGCTGATCCTTTATTTACCTCTTTATATGGAGGCCTATTTCTATTTTCTTAGAATTACATACAATTTAATTTCAGGCTTTCCTGGATTTGTATAAAACATGAATCCATCTGCAAGTAAGAAAAGGGAAAATAGAAATTCTTTGAAAAAGACTTTATATGATTATATAGGAAGGATAGCAAATGTGTGATATGAATAAAGGCATGATCATAAGAAAGATCTATCTCTCAAGGGGCTAGAGGTTTATAGGACTAACACCGTTATTGGAAGTCAGTCTGTCAGCTGCTGTGCCTATTGTGAAGGACTTGACCTGCCCTGTTCCAGTCTGACAGTACTATTTTCATGTTTGCCATTGCTACAGAGAACACATAGGCGGCCTTTCAGACATACACTGCCACAGTGACAACTCTTGCAGTGTACAAAAGATTGAATAAAGAGATGGGTATACGTTGATACTCCTCATTTGAGCCTCTTAAAATGCTCATATCTTCATCTAAGGTTTTGCAGTCTGGTTCCACTCCTCTGCTTACAGTAAATCAGAACTTTCCACCTCACTGAAACTTTGTATGGCATTCCCTGTTCTCGAGGACAAACTCTGGTGGAATCTGTCATTTTTTAAGTCTCAAGGCAACAAGAGCCTTTTTTGGCAGAGACAGACTGGGATAAGAGCAGCACATGGACATTGATGCTGGGTGCTTAGTGTAGAGGCTTCCTTCTGCTGAGTACAAATGAACACGCAGATCAGACTGGTTACACCGTCCAGCATCAGCCTAAATAAAATATTTCCTTACTTTGGAAACAAGAGAGGGAGAAATCATACCCTGTAGAACAAATGTCCTTCAGATCAGTTGTCTCACTTTGCGGCTGGGGAAAGACATGGCTCCAGTACTTCACCCTCTCCTAATAATGTCCCCATGCCCTTCACAAAGACTATGGTCTTTGTGGGTTTCCTGCATTACTCACACTAACAATAACTGTGTCTGTTGTGTTTTAAAAGGGAATTGGATCCCTTGAGAAACTTCAAACATCACACACACACACAAAAAAGCTAACCCCAAACCATTGTACAATAAAACATTTGCTGTACAAGCAAAAGGATATCAAATACAAGAAATTATGGGAAAACAGGTTTCAATGACAAATCACAGCAATTGTGTTCCTGGTGCCACCACCAACTGTAGCTTTTTTGTGGGGACACACTTCCCTTTACAATGATTGATGCTTACCTGAAATTTCAGATCAACAAAACCCCAGCTCACAACCTCTTTTTGACTCTACTTTTCTCTCTCCTTGATACTTGAGAAAGAACCTTTTATTTGTCTCTTGCAGCCGACAAGAAAAACTTGTTATATAGAAATGCAGATTAGAACAGTGACAGACCTGCACCACATCAAACACTGTGGGAGAGCCCTTCAGATTTTTTGTTCCAAGGATTTGAAAAAAAAAAGGTATATTAAGAGAAAGTTTCTGTGGGATGTTTTGTCCTGAAATGTTTTTGCCCATGAACAAATATAAAACAAAGCCCAGTAGGTTTGTGGGTTTTACTGGCAAAAGAGTATTTCAGTAGAAAACATGAAATAGAGTACATTTTTTTCCATTTTGATCCTTTGATTCCACAGAAAAAGCTCAATAAATTGTAACTGCCAGTACCTTTGTTGAAATGTGACATAAGAAATAATGTAAAAATTAAGTACAGAAGTGAATGTTGGTCTCTGGTATTTTATACTTAAGAATCTTATCGCCTTGGAAGGTAATATATATTATGGCATCCTGATGAAACATTGCTGTCTTATAAAGAAAACCGCAGTGCTAAATTTTCCAAACTACCATAAACGTAATTACCTCCTGCTGAGAATCTAAGTGCTTATTCATAGCATCATTACTTCTAGTAATTAAGTCTGTAATTTCCTTCAGAATATGATTTGTTCCTTCCTAAATCATAAAAGTCAGACCAAAAAGTTACATTTGATTGGTCAGCATACAGAAATTTCATTACATTTGCTCCATGCCAGAAGGTACATTAAATCTTCACTATTTAAAGTGCATCAAAGAAACTTCTGAATCCTGCCTGAGCTGGTAGGGAGTGGTGAGGTAGGAGGGTAATCCAGTCAAGGGAGAGGGAGGTGGGATGTGTCCGTCCAGCCATCCATCTGAGCAGATTTTAATAGTGTGCATGAAACCCACTGGCCAGTTAGGTCAGCGGGCACAGATGTGTGTCTATGCTTTCTTCTGCAGCAGCCATGTTTCTGGCTCTGCAGAAGGCCTGTGAATGTTTGTGGTATTTCTTACTGAACGTGGGGAGCAGAATTTTGCTCCCTGTAAATTCTTCAGCTGAGCTTGCTTTCCCTTCTCAATGCAAGGGATGTTACTCACTTACAGAAACTTTAAGTCAATATAACATTTTTCCTTTTGTTGCCTCTTTCTGCCTGTAATATGAAAAAGAGAAGAGTCATAAGATGGTAGATAACACATCTTAATGTTAGGGAAATTTAAGTTGAATTGATCTTTGATTTTAGTAGCAGAAGCTGACTAATGCTGTGCAAGAGTTGCTGGTGCATACACCAAAGACAGCCCGATGTTATTAGGGACATTGAATGTTAATACAGTATTTTCTTTTTTTTTGTTCAACTCAATTTGCTTCCAATTTTTCTCTTCCTTTACATGATTTTTTTTTCTAATTCTGTCAGGAAAGAAAAATCTTATGGGTTGCTAAGTAACTATAGCAGTATTGCTGCAGATGTGCAATAGGCATATCTGATTACGATGCTGGTTTTTATTTTTTAAGTAAAAAAAATCAGTAAAATAAACATTACACTGAAAGCTACAATGGCCTGATAAAAGATGTTTTTTATCATCCCAAATGTTTGCAGCCACGTATATGTTTTCAGCTGATAGTACAAAGTTTCATGGAGAAGCAGATTCTCGAATGGGTTGTTTTAGTAGCATCAACCACCATAGGCCCCTTTCTCCTCAGAGATTTATGCACGCATCAGATATGACATACAGGCACTCTTGTCACACCTGGCTGCAGCTGAGGTGGGAGTGACTTTCTTCAGAGGGTACTCATGTTAAAACAGAGTAGGCCAGAAGTGGCAAGATGATGGACTCTGATTCTTATCAGTTTCTGTAAACATTTCTAGATGAGTCTTATCCCAAGTTCTGATATTTTCTGCCCATGGAGGCTGGCAAGTTCCCCTTTGCTTTTGTCAGTACAGTACTCCAGAGCTTTAGCCAAAGTTTTATGGGAAGGTAACACAGGTGGCAAAATTAAATCTCATGGCTCCTCACAGGTAGCGTGTGTGTTATTCAAGTGTCACAGTTGTCTGTTCTGAAGAAGTCAGGAATCCCCAGACTAAGCAAGATCTCACCTATTTCATGGCACCCCTTGGCATGGTGGCATGCAGTTGTTCACTGACTGGTCCATGCGAGGGCTAACAGCAGTCTCTGTTATCAGTTCTCTGTGGTATGAGAGAACTGTGCTGTTGAGTGTGAAACATGAGAGTTAAATCCTATCAGTCATTAATTTGGGAGGAAAATAGAAGAATGCACACGTGACAGCAAATGATTGCTCTACTGATGGATTTCATTTTAGCATTTACTAATTTGGGTGTGTTTGACTTCATACCTGCAGCAGGATTTTAATGTAGATTTTTTAGCAGTAATTATATATAGACAGGCTCTCCTCCTTAGTGTGGGAGGAACAGAAGAGTTGTAATTGTTGACATTACTCAAAATTAATACATGGCATTTTAAAGATGTGGATACTGTGTTAATATTTAATTTATTGTAGCTAGGTTAGGAAGGTTCCATTTATGTTGCTTTTTGTATTCAGTTTAATCAAATGTGTCCATTAACTGTAGGATGTGGCATTTGAATTCTTTTAGGATATGCTTGCAGGAGATTGATTTTTGCCTGTGTTTGCAGAGAGTGAAGGAGTTTGCCCATGTAATCTCCAAAAAGGTCAAATCTTGACTTAATAAATCTATGATTCAGGAGCATAAAGCTCATTCTTTAGGACATCACATTAATATTTATTGGGGTCTGGATACTACAAAAACCTGATAATTAGCTACAGAGTCTTTTGTGTATTGGTTAAACTGGCTTAAATCCAGTTTTGCTCAAGAGGGATTAAAATTGCTCTCATTATGATAAATCTGCTAAGCAGGGGACTCATATTCCTATTAATTTCTATGGCTCAGATTAGTGTGTAGGTACATCTTTCTGCCACGACTAATAGCTAGTGGTAGTCAACATTTTTAATGCATTCAGCGAAGAATATTTCTAAGGAAATTCGTCCCCTATTGCAGAGAGTAGAGTAGGATCAGGGCAGCAGCCAGGGCTGCCAGCAGGAGCTCTGCAACTGCATCTGGAAGAGAATTCTCTTCCAGATG
>JAOXNG010000064.1:34521862-34542873 GCA_028566535.1 Scolopax minor
AATATCTTTTAATATAAACACCTAATTTAAAGATATGATACTTGCATAGTAAAACTGATTGTTAATATTTTTTTCCTCTTATCTTTATTGTGGGCCGAATATTCATTATCTAATTGTAAAGTATAGGACTGTGTTACTGTGCAATAAAATGGTAGTTGGAGTTCAGTACTGAGAAAAGAATTTCACATGGGAGAAGAGAAAACTTTGTATACAGATTAATGGAGTCTGAACGAGATGTGAACCCAAAGATAAACATTGGAAAACTTTTGCAAAAATTGCTTTAATGTGCAATCAGGCTGTCCAAAGCAAGTAGAACGCTAAAGATTATTGGCAAAGTAATAGGATAATGTCTGAGCCCTGTAGGCCTCTGTGGGGGCAAATCTTACCAATCCAACAGGGTGAGGAACCTGCAAGGCTTTTGGAAGGCTTTGTACTCGGTGCTGGTATTACTGTCTGTATCTTAGCCATACTGAGAATCTTGAGGATGATGATTCTGGTGGGTTGTAGTGCTCAGTTCTATTTATTGCATGTTTCTTATTGTTAAGCGAAGCATTACGTATCTTGGCCAGGATGAGCAGCACAGAAATGCTTTGCTTGCCTTTTCATGAACACTTGTACCTTAATGTTGCTCACTGAAAACGTTGCTGTCAAACTCAGAGTGCATTGTGTCTGCTATGCAAGTGTTGAGTTTTTCTGTGCTGCTGTTTAAGGTGTGAAGATATGGTGGACGTGCGGCGACTGAAGATGCTTCAGATGGTACAGTTATTTAAATGTGAAGAGGATGCTGCTCAGGTATGGAAATGATTACAGAATTTCATCATTTTGGTCTTTGTAGCTCACCGACTAAACTTATGGGAATTGATAGTTATTATTTTTGTCACTTTCAAATACAGTTTTATTTCATTAATTTGTACAGTGAAAATAAATAATACAGCAATAACTGAAAATAGTGTATTGGGTGATTGGATGCGTGATCTATCAGTTAGTGCTATTACTTTTAACTTTTTTCAGTATCAGAAGTGTATGCTGGTACTGAAGTATTTATGCTTCGGGATTAATTTCTGTTTAATTTTCTAATTTTTATTCTTTTAACTTACATTTTTAAGGCAGTAGAATGGTTAAGTGAACTGCTGGATGCTCTGCTGAAGACACACATCCGATTGGGAGATGATGCTCAAGAAACAAAAGTTTTGCTGGAGAAACATCGAAAATTTGTTGATGTTGCACAGGTGAAGTTCCATCAACAACAGTTTATTCTGCTTCACAGAGGCAATGCAAACCACAAAACAAAGTTTACATGTACTTTCTTAAAAGGCATATATTTCAAATAGTCTTTATAAAGACTTTGGAAGGAATGTAGTCAAAATACTGAAATATGGATAAGCAACTTAGTTTTGGTCTATTTTGTGCTGTACTTCATGAAACAGAGCCTGTCTTTATATTGGTTTACCAGATAGAGTTAACTGTTAGTGTCTGATGGTCCTGCTCATACAGGAGTTTTGGCACTAGCAGAGTTGGTTTAATAGAATTCACAGCTTTAGTACTTGACTGTAGCAGCCAACTAATGAATCTAATGCTGTAGAAGTCTACTCAAATTCACTAAAGCCACAGGGCATGTTTGCACTCCTGTTTGGGAATCTCAAATATGCAGTTACCAGGTACATGTGAAAGCATTTCATTAAGAATGGAAAGTGTACAAGCTGGGCCTTTTCCAGGTGCTTTCTCAGATGTATACTCCTTTTAGGAGTGTCTAATTCAGACTTGATAATTAACAGATGTGATGTTTTCAGATTGCATCTGTTATACTGGGACAATGTCTCTCTTGATGAATTAGAAGTGGCAATGACAGGAGGGTAGCTTGCTGCTACTGTGATGCACCTGGATGCTGGGTGACCACAAACATGGTGACAGTGAAGGCAGTCATCTTGGCAGTAGATATCAAATATCCCATGTAAGATCCAAGCAGCTGTTTGATATTTTCAGGAAGCTCTGTTCTTTTGCCACTGTGAATGCTAGGCAATGGGGGATTACTTTTTATTTTTTCTTAAAGAGCAAAGCACAGTTTGGTTATTAGAATTTTATTCGTACTTCACCAGCATTTTTTAGTAGACTAGATTAGTTCAATATACTTATGGATCTAAATTGAGAAGGTTTCATAAACATGTCTGCTGTTGTTTTAAGATGCTAATTAGCTCTAATTGGTTAAATGCAGAGTTTTTGTGTGTACTTACTGTTCCATCCCCTCCAACTTTTAGAGTACTTACGATTATGGGAGACAGTTATTGCAGGCAACTGTTGTCCTGTGCCAGTCCCTGCGATGCACTTCGAGGTCCTCAGGGGACACACTTCCAAGACTGAACAGAGTATGGAAACAGTTTACAGTAACTTCTGACGAAAGAGTGCACCGGCTGGAAACTGCAGTTGCATTTCATTCAAGTGCTGAAAAGGTGAGCATTGTGTTTTCAAGAAAAATAAAAAATCTTATTAGAATTTAAGCATATAAAATGTAAAAAAAATGTTGTTGGTGTTTTTTCCTTTCTAAATATTGGGGAAAAAAAAGGCAGAAAGAAGAACTTAGGTATATTTTTCTAATTGTTAATTTCAATACTTAATAATACTTAAAGCAATTATTGCTTGCATACCTACATTAGTATAGGGCCTGCTTAACAAGAAGAACAGCAGCCCTGAAGTTCAAGTGTGTTGAGTTGGGGTTGGGAGGAATTTTATTTTTTTAAACTCTTCAGAGGGAAACTCTGTTGTTGATCACAAAGCATTTCTTTCTGTGTTTTAGCTGTACTTGCTAAAGGTAAGGAATGCTTCTTAATTTGTGCTTTTGCACAAGATTTAATACAAGACTATGGGGTGATTTGAGATCTTTGGAGAGTTAGAGGAGTATTGCCTTTTAAGCTGTGTGCATTTGAACATGATATCCTTCTCACAAACGGTGTAAAGGAATGCAGCTCTCGCCAGTTTAGTTTCCATGCATGCTGTGATGCTGCATCATGTAGTTTGCACATGAAGAAAATATGGTCAAAATGCTTCAAAACACACCTCTGCTTTGGTAGGGTTTTCAAAGTCCTACAACCAAATGTCTCACCAGGGTGCCTGGCTGGAAGATGCTAGAAGCCACAGAGCATAAGCATTCAACAGTGTTATGAGAGGTGTTCAGTAACAACTTGCTGAAGGTGGGAGGGGGGAGGAGGTGCAAGGTGCATGGTTGTCAAATGCCTGAATTCAAGATAACATCTATTAACGTAGATCACGAGAGTTAGGGCCTTTTTGTCCAGAAACCATTCTTTCAGTTAAGCGATACATTTTAGAAAAGCAATTTAGAGTATGTATCTCTAATATTGACCATAAAATTGCATATAACTGCAAAACAAATCAACCTTGTACATGGTAAAAGAAAATAAATTCATTGTCGTTGAAGGAGACCATAGGTGCAAAGTTAATTCATATGCTACTCGCTGGTATTCATTTCTTGTTTGTATTAATGGAAGATACTTTGAATTTGTAGGAATTGAGAGTTGAGAGACAGCAACACATTCTCTGTGCTGCTACACAGATGGCTGAAAAAATTTTTACCTGATATCAGTTAGAATTCAGTGGTTCATAAATTCCTAAAAGAGTTTATTATCTCAGTCTATATTATGAAAATTCTTTCATTATTGTAGTAGTTGATTGCTATGTTTTTAGGCAATTGTAAGTTTTATTTAAAAAAAAAAAAAGGTAAATGGGTAGCTGAAAAAATAATGGTATTGCTCAAAAACATAATTCTCCTAGCACTATTGTGACATATTAATGAGATTGTGAGGAAAACATGCTGTTAATATCCATACTGTTTTGGGAAAAAAGAGGGAGAAGAGGAAGAAAATACAGAACTACTTCCTAGTATTGAGTCTCAATCCTGTCTGAAAATGTTCAGACTTTTTTCCACCCACCCTGTTCTATATCAGATGTGGATTTTGGTTTTGAAATGTCATGTAAAGGGCCCTTCATTATTCATGTTTATAGAATAGACTAGACTATTTTGGTTGGATTTGGTTGGTCATGTATTCTGCCACACCAGTTCAGGGCTAAGTCAAAGCACATTGTGAAGGGCATGTCAAATGTCTCTTAAACACTGACAGGCCTGGGGCATTGATCACCTTTCTAACAGTGTTTGACCATCCTCTCAGTAAAGAAAAGCCTCCTCATGTCCTGTCTGAACCTCCCCTGGCACTGCTCTGAACCATTCCCACACATCCTATCACTGGATACCAGGGAGAAGAGCTCAGCACCTCCATCTCCACATCCCCTCCAGGAAGCTGTAGAGAGCAATGAGGTTGCACCTCAGCCTCCTGTCTCCAAACTGGACAAGCCCAAAGTCCTCAGATGCTCCTCATAGGACATTCCTTCCAGCCCTTTCACCACCTTTGTTCCCCACCTCTGGACACATTCAAGGATGTTCACATCATTCTTAAAATGTGGGACCCAGATTTGTATTCATGATGGGGCCACACCAATGCTGAATACAGTGGAATAATGGTTTCTTCCATTTTATATGACTGTCTTGATGCAGGTTGCTATTTTGTAGTAGGCATTTGATACCTGTTGCTGGAATATTGTCTAGCAATGCTGGTTTTCTTTTTTGTTTCCTCTTGAATGTAAAATATTCTAGTACAGAACAATGGTAACCCTGAACTATCTTCTCCGTGTAGCTTAATCAATATTTTCTTTTCTTGAAGTATATGAATATTTCGGTTGATCTTGTTCACTCAGCCACTTAGTGGCACTTAAACTACATGCTATCCCTTGTCTGCTTTATGCTGCATTTCTTTTCTCATTTTATCAACAGATTTTGCAAGAATGTCCAGAGCAGCCTGAATCTTTTAATGAAGTGGAGCAATTTGATGAAATTGAAGCAGTTGGGAAATCACTGTTGGACAGACTAACGGTGCCTGTAGTTTATCCTGATGGGTATGCAGAATGTTTTTCTAATACCTACTAAATATGCTTTTGGTAAAGTTTCATACTAGTCTTGTATGCAGAAGAGTCCTGAATGTTGATTGCTGATGTTAGAAAGGCAGTGCACTAATACCATTAAAAATTCATTCCCATCTTTTAATGGAAAGCAGGCAGGTCCAATTTCAAACTTTTCTAAAGACAACATGCCCACTATTTCAAAGTGACTCTTTCACATTCAGAAATTAACTAGATTTTACTTTTGCTTTATGCCAGCAAAGTATGTAGAAGTAGCAGAAGGAGGACCGGTCCCAATATCTCCTCCCTGAAAAAAGTTAATAGACTTGAATCATGGTATTTTGATTAATTTATTTGCAATTCTATCTGGAGTCTTAAGCCAGTACATTGAAGATAAATTTACATGAGATTTATCCAGCAAATAAAACATTATGAGCTATTCATACTAATTTGAAATTGGTGGTTGTCTTGAGCTACAAAAGCAAATTGAATTTAGAGTCTCAGCCATAACAGAACTCAGTTCTCGCTCTTCATTAAAATACACTTGTCCATTGTGATGCTGACCTTGCAGTAATTTTTTCTAAGTGAGTATAACCAAGCCTTGCAATTAGTCTCTGGGTGTGTAGGATCCTGCACCATAGTGAATGAGATATGAAACCAATATTTTGAATTCAAGGCTGAAACCTTATGACATCGTATCAAGCAACTGAAAAATACTGGTATAGGAAGTTAGTCATGAAAGTTCATTTCCTGACATCTTATTTCCAAAATATCATACTGCCTATGCAGTATAGTTTCCTTCAGTAAGGAGTACCATGAAGATGGACCCAGATTTGAGCTAGTAGTAATTTTTACTGTCCTCTCAGTAGTGTATTAGAAAATAGTAGTGGGTTTTTTGTCTCTGGGAGGAGGGAACCAACACCCTAAGAGGTGTTGTGTTTGAAGTATTTTGTTAAAACTTTTGTGAGCAGACTTTAGTGATCTGGTGAAAGCAGAAACTGTTATTCTTAAAACCCATGTAACTTCTGGATAGACTATTAAAGTAACAACAAACATTAGAACCTGTGAAAGCTCCCTATGAAAGATGATGCTTGCCATGTTTGGAGGCTTGAGTCCTAGCATGATGCTGCTATAGCTATAGGTTTACATATACTTGTCTTTTAGGCAGGCTGACTGAATCCTGAACACTATTTCTGACCCCTCTAGCACTTCAGCAGAGTTCTGCATGTCCCCTTTATTAAAAGTGGGGTCTTAGCTCTCCTAAGTCCCAGGATCCTCTGCTTGTCATCCCAATTGGCAAAGAGTTCACTCATTGCTAGAAGTTGTTTAAGAAATGTAGGAACACATGAAATGCCACAAAGTTTGGAGGAGTCTTCATCAGCCTCTTTACTGCTTTGGAATTTTGTCAGTATCTTCTTGGAAGTCCAGATCACTGTTCCCTGTCCTGCTCATGGCTTTTAATCTGCATTAGGAAAAACATCTGCCCATTCTGTGATCCTGTGTGCAGTTGTGCAATCTGTTGCCTTTGGAGATCCCTAGTCAAACTAGTCAATCGTGTGAAATAACATTTCTGTCCACTTATTCTGTCCCCCCACTCTGTCTTAAATCCCTTGCCCTACCACCATTTCCAGTCTTCACTGTCTGTGCTTTTTAATTAGATTCGATACCTGTTCTTCTGATTCTCTTCAAATCCTCCTTTCACTGACAATTTGGTTAGTGGCTTCCCTAATGTTTCAACTGTTCTTTTGTGGTCTTTGAGTGAAAAAATCAGTTTACACAGCCATATGTTCTCTTCAATTTGAGAGGTAGATGACATAATTTGGCAGCATGTGGCTGACTTCACATACACAGAATCCTTCAATAACACAGCAATTGTATAGCCTCAGAATTCAAATGTGGACAGGTTTCCTTGATTGTCATAGTACTCAGAACTGCCAGACTGACTTTTGGCAGGGGTAGCCAGAGAATGGCAGTAAAAACTAGTGAGGAAGTATCTAGTTGGCGTGAATAGAAGAGCACCCTGCTGTTGTGAGAATCTTTTGGGTATTAAATGGTGATTTAGGATTTGTTACAATTTCATCAATATCTGGTGTCAGGTCTCATCACTGAGTCTCTAAAGCCTTGTAAAGGTGGCTTTTAAATTTCTAGATGGAAAAAGTGCCTATTTTTCATATCTGTTTTGTGTTTTCTAGTGCCATTCGTATGTAGATTCATGCACTGCTTTATCAGTGATAACTTTTAGTGTTCTGGTTTTTTTTCTTTTAGGTCTGAGCAGTACTTTGGAAGCCCAAGTGATATGGCTTCTGCAGCAGAACACATTAGAGAGAAGATGAAGCTAGTTAGCCTGAAAAAGCAGCTGCTGAGACAACCAGAATCCACTACCCCAGACAGCTAATACTGACCCTTATCTATGAATTCATAATAGGACTTCAGTTTGTAATCCAGCATGTTGTTTGCATATTACAGAATTTGGCATAATATATTAAAATGCATTTCACAGCCATTATAAGTCTCATCTTTTTTTCAAAGTAAATGTTGTCAGCATCTTAACACTGTACATCTATCAAGCCATAATTATTTAACATGCTATGAAACCATAGATTCCAAGTATCTTATGAAGAGAAACTGTAAACTTTGCACTGAAATTTGCTGTAAAGCTTTACCTGACCTGTCAGCTGCTTCTTAGTTAAACAGCTGATGCAAGCTTTGAATGGTGCTAATGAAGTGTTAGGAGCTCCATACTATGAAATTGTAGTTCTTTGCTTGCCCTTATGCCCAGGTGATGTAGTAATTTTAGACTGTAGGTAAAGTTCCTGCAGCGTAGACAGTGGTGACCCTATAATTTTAATTTGAAATACTTTAAAAAAAAAATCATTTTTATTGTGCCAGTATGCAACCTGCCCATCAAATCTTTGATATATCAAATTCATTAAACAGATGTTTTCCTATTTGTATTGATAATGTATTAAAAGCTGTTTGTGCTTAATAAAAATCATCTTTTTAAAATCTAATATAAATTTGTTCTGGTCTGTGTTCCCAAATGTCATTTGTGTTATTTTTATTTTGTGATGATAAATAGTAAAAATCGGCAGTTCCCCCCAGTACATTTACCAAGTCTGTATAATTTTTCTTAAGAAATACTATTTAACACATGGTGGCTATAAGGGGAACCACTCTTGAACCATTATTAATAAGAGCAAAAGTTTGGGTTTTTTCTTTCTGAGGGCAATATTTACAGAAAAGAATTTGCATTAATCAGTGTTACGTTAATAACAGTTTTGTTCCCATGTAAGACTGCTACACATCTCTTGTGGTTTATTTCTAGATCTTGTTTCCCTTTGAATATAAAATCTTAAGTAATGTGAATATCCCTCGTTATGCTTTTGAGGTCAAAGATTTTCATCTAATGAAAAATTATTAACATGAAGTTCATAAACAACTTAAAACCATGAGATTAGTGATAAAATGAAATTTTTTAAGAGGAGGGAATTGGATTGAAACAAAATTAGTTGTGTGCATAATTTGGTTAGCTTCTTCCTCTTCAGGATTTAATGTGGATAAATTCAGCATTATATTTACTGGAAGATGGTGTGGTATCGGACCATTTTAGAATACTATGTGTCAAACAACTATAGGTCTGAGTACCTTATGTTGATTCACTATATTTTGCTCACAATAAAGATAATGTTCTCTTCCTGCAGGTATTGTTATTCCTGTGTAGGTTTTCTTGATGGATCTGTCATTGAAATATTATATTTATTTGTCTCAGTTTTTCCACACTTTCTCTACAGGAAAGCGATGTGTCAAATAAAACAATTTCTCTATAAAAATTAATGGCTTCTCTTCATCTTCAGTGGTAAAGGTATTATTTTTTTTTTTTTCCACTCGGGCTGTTTTGGCACAGGAAATACAATTATTTGTGGATACATTTGATGTGTTAGTACATACTATATTAATATTAGCTCAAAACCAACTGAAGTTTCACAGACCTTATTTATGAAGATACCTTTTCAGTATAATACTTTTAAAATTTCATTTAGTTGAGTTCTGTTTGAGGAAGCTGCTGTTACTATGGCTAGTAATTGGATGAGAAATTTATTTAGAAAGAATCCAAACAGAAAAAATCTACATATCTTTAACAAAAAGCACAAACACAACACCAAACTAATATATACTCATTAATAAGCAGTGTGTCTCTAACTACAGCATTTGTTTGTAAATCAGATCTACTCACAGTAAATAATGGTCTGCAGTATAAAATCCCATTAAAATACTAGTTTACAAGAAGTATACGTTACACTAAGATTATTTGCAGGTTTTACTTTATTTTTTTATTCTCTTTAAGGGCTCAATAATGTATGCAAAACCAAAACAGTGGCAGAAGCTCCTATCTTATTCATGTGACAGCTGTGTACACAACTTGGAACTGGTGACTGTGTACCCTAATAACCCCGATGTTAATTTTGGCTCAGTGTATGAAGTCTGATCTTGAGGCTGTTCTTATCTGTTATCCTGCATTCCTAGAGGCCCATGGATTCTCACTTTCACCCTATTGTCTCTAATCAAGATTCTGATAAAACCCCTTGGGCTACACAAGCTTTTACTCTCTCTCTGCTCCCTTCCTCTCTGAAATCCCTTGCCTTTAGGGAAGTCATGTGGCTGGTACAGTGCTATTTACTAGCCCATTTTCTATGTATCAGGAAATATGGCTGTTGTTTTCTATGTCCATTGTGTGAGTTTGCCAGATAATTCTTAATCCTCCCTATGAACTCCCTATCCTCCCTGAAACTTCATATCTTGCTGAAACAGTCAGGAGCACTCTTGAATGGAACTAACTGGGAGGTTTTTGTGCTGGTCTTCTCTTAGTCAATCTACCATCTAGGACTGTACTTGATACAGAATCTTTAGAAAAACAAAGTCAATGAGATACAGAGTTGTGCTAAACAGCAAAACTGTGCTCAGGTCATCTGTTAGTGTTACTGTCTGTGCAGGTACTAGTGGAAGCAGTAGTGGCTCTACCTGTGGCTCTTGGTCTGTGCTTTTTGGTAGCAAAAATGATTGAAACTTTTTGGTAGCAAAAACGATTGAAACAATGGAGTTCCAAAAGATACAAATATGGCTGTGTGTTTGTTTTAACATAAATCACCTGTAGTGAGGGATACAGTGCTCTGTATAACATGGGAAAATACGAATAGAGCAAGGAAGGATCTATTTTAAGGAATGTAGTAGTTATACTCTGAAGTATATTGTGACTAAGGACTTGGAAGTGATGGAGATGTCCATGGTGTCCCATGGTAAAAAAGTCAATAATGAAAATTTCTGCATTTCTGTTAGCCAAGTTTGGATGTATTTGAAACGTTTCAAAATACGGTAAGCATTTTGTTACTCTTTCTGGTGATGTAATCCCAAGTGTGTTTTTTGTGACAGTGATCAGCATTGGAAAGGTGATCGACTCAGTTGGTGTCATCTGTTGTTAGTGGTGCATCAGTTGGACATTTAAAATGCCTATACCTATACACTCTTTTAATTGTGAAAGGTATGTGGGCATTTGCATTAGTTTCCATAAAATTATTGATTCTGTTTACCACTTGACTTTGTGTTGTGATTAGTAGGACTAACGAGGTTAATTTTTTCTTGGGAAATAAACAAGTTTGGACTATGGAGACTTGTATAGTTTGTGTGACTTGACTGCGAGCTCAAATAGAGTTACTCTGGAGGTACAGCGGTGGATGGAGAAGAGTTGTGTGGGCACTGGGATTGTATAGCTCTTCTTAGACCATCATACTACTCTAAGGATATCAGTGTCAGCTGGCAAAAATACAGAGGAAAGATTTTTTTTTTTCCTAGCTCAGTAAAAAAAATAAAAATATAATTGTCAGAAGGTTGTGATCACAAGGAGAGGTTATAGGCTTTCAGCAACAGTAATGACATGTAATGCATGTAATGAAGTTATATTAATCTCCGGTTTCCTGAATTATTTCTTCAGGATAATTTTAATCTGTATAAAGAGATTATTAGGAAGAAAGGAGGCTACAGATGAATTTCTGTAATGGCACATTATGTGAGCTCCAGAGCTAAAATGCTGAGAAACAGGGATGAAAGCAAAGATTTGGTGATTCCACATTTCTTCCAGACTCTCTTGCAACAGTAAACAGTGAGTCAGCACTGTGAAAATGCTTAGTCATGTGAGACTTCAGTTCTAATTTAAAGAAAACAAAGAAAAAAAAAAACCAAAACCAAAAATAAACAAAAAAACCACAGAAAATTGGCCTAAGCATACAGAATCTCAACCCATACATATGTATACATATGTAATAGCTGCAAAAGCTATTGCAAATGCTGCTAAGCATTACACCTGAATGTAAACTGCAAGGGCCAAAAAAATGTTTGAGTGTCTGTAATTTACATAACATTATTTCAACAACGTCGTTCATTCATGATCTCTTTGGAGAGTTTTCTGTTGTCTTTTTCAGGTTTGTGAAAAAGTGATATTCTCTGAAATAGAACTCACAAAGGCAAATAGTCAAACAGTTACGTTACTTCTGGTTCCAACTTGCACAGTTGTTTTGAATCTCACTACACTGAGTCTTTCCTGTAGTGCATAATTCCCACAATTTCCTAATATGTAACGACCAATGTGTAGGCTGTTGTGGCATTAGTCCTGGGGAATCAAAATCAGATGTTCAAAAAGTACACTGCAATATCACTTTAAAATCACTGATTCCCTCAATCATCCCAGTTTTGTTTCCTCTTACAGTTTTACCATCACTGTAGTGTTGACAGCTGTCAAGACTGCATTTTAATTGAAAATTCCATTTAAAATTGTCTCATTGCATACCTTTGCAAGGATATGGAGTCAAAGATTTCTTCGAGGTATTTTTCAGCTGAGGTTCAGAGGAGGTAGTTTTGTTGTGAAGATTTGCTGTGTGGAAATACAGGTAAGACTTGCTTGGTTTCCTGCTTCTAATGAGTCCCTTTGTACAGATGTCTCAAACATATGGTAGATTAGGACTGTTTTTCTGTGACTTCAAGGGTATTTTGGAAGCTGAAGGTGAATCATTAAACTTGTGAGAACATTCCAGATTCTGTCAAATTGGAAGATAACATATTAATCAAATATCAAAGATATTATTAAAAGATAGATGCTTGTATGACTGTAAAATTTTAGTTATGCTAATATATAGAAACAGGATATATTTAAAAGTATTTAGGATATGTAAAGCATTAATGATAAGCTTAAGCTCAAAATAGCAATGAAAATTAAGGCAACAGCTTTCTCTTTTCCTGTCAGAGTTGACTTTAGTTTATGTAGGTCTCTATTACAGCAAAGGTTATGGTAATATAGAGGCAAGAGGAAAGTTGAGTCATGACGTAAATTTCTCTTGAACAGAGCAGAGAAAAAAATATGCTTTCTTAAAACTTCAAACTATTTTCTTAGCACATTTGGAAAAAATTAAAGTAAAAATCCCAATTTTTTTAATTTAACTTTGGTTGGAGAAGTGAAGCTGATTTTTCTATATACTAGTGGTATTTACAGTTTATAAGCTGGAGAAGAAAGAGCTAGACTAACGTGTCAAGCTTCTGAAGCACAAAGAAAAGCAAAGGAAAATTTAATTGGTCTTAAGTTTATCATTTTGGAATATATTAAGAACAGGTCGTTAAATGGAAATAATTGGTTGTGTTAGCAAGAGTTGTGTACTCCAGTAATAAGCAGACACGACAACATGATTTTTATTGCCGATAAACCACAGACTTAGATAATGATGCTGTTTTATTGGCAGTTTAATGACAGGATTGAAATTTCAAATGTGTTGTGACTACCTAATGCTACAGTAAAAACTACCTTTTTGTGCATGGGTAACTAGTATACAAAGTGTGCTTAATAGTAAGCATGAATAAAAGCTTAAAGTAATTTAATATTGTTAAGCATGATTTTTAATATTTCTATACTTTTAAATATATGTTTTACATATTAGCCAGCCTTCTAGCTGTTCCATAAACAGCTCGCCATCGATTACTGTCAGACACCCCTGGTACAGATTGCTGTGGGAAACCCCTCACGCACTTTGGATTTGTATGTAGAGGTGAGGAATACTGTATGCTTGTAAAATATCCTATTGAATTATTAAGCTCAAACATCTGTGCTTAAAATGCCTGAGTAGACCCAATGCACCCATCCCTAGTTTCTAATACTCAGTATGTAATGGTCTTTCTTTGGGAAGGCTGATTTAGGCACAGATTATCTGTCAAATTTCTATAGCAAAACATACCACTGCCTGCACGTGACCAAAATGACTGCTTTGCACAGCTGGCTAAAACGCAGTTTCTGCTTATGACCATTTAAATGCACTTAGTTCTTACGAGGATCCTGATGTTACATATCCCAATCTTGTTCCATCTACTTTGCTGCAATACTGTCACTGTGCACCATTAAGTAGATTAGAAACTAATGAAAACTAACTTAAAGTAAGTAGGCATGTTAAGTAGATTAGAAAATAATGAAAAGGAAGTCTCGTGGTAGCTGTGGTTCCTAGAACACACACAATGAGATGCTTGGGCAGTTCCTTGTAGGTATGTATTGCATGTAGAATAAGGCTACTGATAGCTCAAGGTAGAAGAGCTCTGAGATTTCTGTAGCGCCCTGAGAGTTGTTGGTTCTATTTGAATGGATAGCAATGCTCCCCACAGAGCATGTTTTTAGGTTGGGCCTTAAAAAGCTTTATTGAGTCCTTTCATAGATCTAACTCCAAGCATTAATTCTAATGATCTATAAATTATGGAATAAAATGGAGATTGAAGCTTATCTTAGTGGTAAGAACTTGCCCCTCAGGGAACTGATGGGAGACCTATTGCTGGAATTGTTTTGTATCAGAAAAAATCATAAACAAATGCTTATCAAATCCCTTGATTTGTATTTGTTACTGTTCTCTGTTTTGGCAGGAGCAGTCAATGTGTTAATTTCAGTGGTGTAATTTTCAGATGTGCTTCAGACTGTTATGCTTGGTTTGCAGTGTATGTGTTGCCATCGCAATTCTGGAGCGTCTGTTTCCCATGTTGATTTTCTCAGCCAGAGTTGCAGATGCTGGTGAGTGACAGTGCATTCCCGCTGTCTTTGCTGCCTTTCCAGGCATGCCTGGATTGCTGATGATCCCCATGCCTCACAGGAGCAGAGGCTGCAGAGTTCCAGTGGGCTGGAGGGCTCCAGTAGGACATTTCTCTCAAGTACTGTGCCGGGATTTTATTTTACTTTTTTAAAGCCCTGGCCAAGTGATAAGTGGCTTTAAACATTCCATTCTCCTCTTAAGGTTTTTAGATTGCTAGGAAAGAGAGTAGCTTTCATGGTGTCTTAACCATTTCCACAGTAAAATATACAGCATGGTCACTCAATATTTGTTATGGTTGTGTGGTGCAGGTATGACTTTTAGAGACTTGGGAGCAAGCCATATTCTAAACTGGTACCAAGTGCAGACTGTTCTCTTTCTGAGCCTTTGTATGCAGCTCTGCATGCCTCTATTGGATGATAGATAACTGCAAGCTAGTCTCAGCAGGGTGAAGATTGTACAATGTATTCAACACATTTGACTGCTGCTCCACATATCTGTGGTGATGATGTGAATGTGATGCCCCACTGTCTGCTTTATATCACTCACTGCCTCTCAGAGTGCGGCCTTCCTCCTCTCCAAGACAAACGTATCCAAAGAAATGCAGTAATGTGGTCAGCTGTAGCCAAGGGTTTTATTAATACTTTGCTTGAAACAGTTTCAAAAGGCTGCAGTGAGCCACATGCTCGATGAGCCTTGTAAGGTTTTTATTTCCACCCATCATATATGGCCAATTCGTTAGGTAGCTGCCATTTGCAGGGATCATTTCATGGTGCATTACCTCTGCAGAACCAGTCATTTGTGAAGAAACCAGGGCATTTGCTCCTGCAGGTGACAGAAACATGAACTATTGGAGTTTTTGCTCTTTGCTGTTAGCTGTTAACTCTTCTCTAGCTGTTGCTTGTCTTCTGGACCTTATCAGAGATGTGTCCACTTGTCTGCAACTAATCTGTCTTCTCTGCTTAAGAAGTGATCCAATGATCCAACAGACTAAAGGGTTCCTTCATTGTTTCCACAGAAGAATTTACTTTCAGGAAATGCTGCCACTGTGTGTGTGTTGGGAGGGGATGACAACTGCATTCCCTGCTTCGCAGGGTTGCTAGGAAGGAAACCTTATTAACATTTGGGAGTGGGTGTGATGTTATAGCCATGGAAATCATGCACATACCCAGAGGATATAAAAAGCACAGCTCAAATAATTTTCATCTTGGAACACTGAGGTGATGGGTTTTTTTCCTATATATGGTAGTGGGACCTGAAGAGCAGTAGTCAGCAAAAAGAAAGGAGGGAAAAAAAGAGGAAATGTAATAAAATATTTTAGTGAATTGTAAGAGTTTAATTTACAATGAAAATATTCATAAAAATCATGTGGTGTCTATAGGTGGGCTGTAAAGAAGTTTGAGAAGACTGAGTTCATCCTTTGAAAGCAATTAATGAAATGCCCTGCAAATAGAAGAAGTATTAACAAAGTGAGAGAGAGTAACTCAGAAAGGGGGATAATTACAGAATATTTACTAAATATCAGATAAAGACAGGGCAGGGAGGAAGCTATGCAACCCATGAAGTACACTTGTGTGCTATTTTTATGCCTGGAACACTGAAAGCAAGGTCCTCAAACATAGTTACAACAGATCCTGCTGCATCGACAAGGGATGACTTAAGGTACATCATCTATCTCTGCCTTCTGACAAGACTTCTGTATACTGAAAGGATGACAGAGAACTCCTCAAATTTCTATTAATTTAGGCCAAGTTCTGGGATTCCTCATTGAAATGGGGTTTTTAATCTTTCGACTCTCTCCTTGAACTGCTTATGTTGGATTCAAGCTTCGTGAGTTAAAAAATAGAGGCAGAGAAATTGTTATTTTTTTTTAAACTTTCTCTTGATTTAACAAAAGAAATAGAAAGCCCACAGTAATTGTATAAATAGAAAAAAAATCTAAATCTAATATTTCATTTTGCAACTTAAGAGGATTATTAAAGATTTTTTTTAATCTGAAGAGTACTGTAAAACATACTGTATAATTTTAAATAACCAGTGTAAAAATAGGCAAATAAGAAACACTAAGGAATTGAAAATAGTTTAGCATTATTATTAATATAAGTTTACTTGATTTATATCCCTTTCACCTCAAGGCCTAGCAAGGTTTCTCAGGAATGACACCCTGATTTATGGTCATTTGCATATTAGAGGATAGGAACAGACTGGAGCAAACCCTACTGCACAGCTAGTGAAGCCATGGTAACTTCTGTAAGCCCACTGTAAAAATGTCAGTGTATTCTTGGTGTGACCAGTCAAAACTTTTTAATTTGAAAGTTATTTTGCTTTATGTGAAATTTTACCTCAGGACTATAGCAATGTTATTGTTGACAGTGAAGACAAATTAATGTGATGTCTGAAAATGTTCTGCAGGACTCTGCCTCAAACATTTTAATATTGAAATTGTGTTAAGGTTAAAAACAAAACAAGAACCTCAGTTCAGTTTTAAAAATGCAAGAATTTTACAGCTGTACTGGATTTGATATTTCCTTTCTTTCCCCTCCCCAATCCCATTTACATATAGAGGGTCCCCAGTGCAGCTTTGTGTTTAACTGCAAATTTCAGCTATTGTGCTTGCTTGCATCTTGTCTCCACACAGTGAGGAAGATCACAGGATATCATACCAGAAAATCTTGTATCTATCATATCATTAAACTTCAATTTGTATCCTTTTTTCAAACAAAGATGGTGATTATTGTCCTGGGCAAATCTATTTTCAAGTGTGAAATTTAAGGTAATTAAGCAATGGGGATCCTTAATCACAGCAGCTAACTGCAGAGTTCACTGGAGGACTGATACTTCAGAAGAAACTAGTTTGAGAAAATGGAAAAAGTGGTCAAAAAGAAATTATTCCATGATTCACATGAAAGGACTTTTGTCCTGGCAAAAGGACATGTTACTGGATGCTCTGTGATAGATAAGGCGCTTGAAAAATATATATTTGAGCAAATGTTTTATTTGCATGATTAGCAATGATGCTGATGGCCTATGGTAAATGTGTATCTGTAAAAGGTCATAGGTAGAACCTATACCTTGCAAGTCTAACATTGATAGCAAGGTCAATGATGTTTTGCAGCAATGCTGTGGTTTTAAAGTGAACTTCTGACTGTGTTAATTCACTGCATATCCATTAGACTCTCAGAACCCTGTTTTATTACGTGCAATTTAGTTTTTAGGATAAAACTAATCTGGAAGCCAAGATCCAAATGTGATTTAAATTGATCCAACACTTAATGTGACATTAGGTTTCAGCCAATGTGTGTGCACTTTCCCCTAAGTTCTTTCAGCTTATACTTTACACAGACATTCCAGTAGCAAGATCTTGAACAATGCAGAGCTCTTTCAACATCCTAACACAGTTCTCTTGCCACAAAGGGCCAAGTATGCCTTTGCAACTACTGTTGATTGTCAGTCCCTAATTTGTTCTTGCAACTCTCAGCTTCTCCTTTGTCATTCACCAAGACTTATCCTGGTTAAAAATCTTTTCCAGTCTTTTGGTCTTCCATCTCCCTGTTTAAATTCCTCCTTTTTTCTTATTAACCTTTCAAAAATTATCATCCCTCCCATTTTACACTATTTTACCATGGTGAGAGCTACATCTTCTGCACCCTGCTGAATTTCAAGAGGAGAAACCTGAGGTCCTGAGATGGCCGATCGTTAATCTGTGTGGTGGAAGAACCAGAAGCTGCTTGGAGTAGACAGCAGAACAATTCAGTGGCTTCTGAGAGTTTGCTGGGCATAAGAGAGAAGGAATGCTGTGTTGAAGTCAAGGGAGTGAAACCAGTGTCATTGAAGACTCGAAACAATGATTGCACCTTGTGCACAGCATTGCAACCACATACCCTGTATAAAGAGCCTGAAGAGATTGTCACATGGGAATGTGCTGCCACAGCTTTCAGGTCCTGGGATGACAATGAGGGAGGCTCCAAAGGAGCATACACCCTCCAGAGCTGATACAAGGTCCTTGTCCATGAAATCTGCAATCAAATCCAACAAGGACATGCTGACAGACTGCTCTTTTTTTTTCCCTACTACAGCCAGGTAAAGATACTGATGTTCTATACATATCTCTGCAGGAAGAGAGGCTTCTGGTGATATCACAGCATTGGGTGTAGCGGTGTGGAAAAGTTGTGAGGACACTCTGGAGCACAAAGTACAGGGAAAGTGCACTGATGGCCCATCATGAGGTTGGAAGAGCAATATCACTCCCTGAATAGTGTTTGAAACAAGAGCTGAAGCCTGTGTGATAAAAATGAGAACTTTTTTATTAAAATAAGAACTTTAAATCACTCTCTGTCTAAAATAATGTGCTATTAGACATGTGGCTGTGTAACATACTTCTGTAATTCTTCTAAATTTAGCTTTCTGAAATTTACATCCATTTAAATCAACTCTTCTAAACAATAGCAACAATATAGCTTCAGTGTTTTGATGTGCTTATTATAGCTATTAGTCTGCTGTTGAATTAATTACTCATACTTATATTTTTGCATCTTTGCTGGCGGTTTACTTTTGATAAGATTGAACAGAGATGTTTCACTCTAAAAAGGTGGTCCTAAGAACCCAGCTACTGGGTTCTGATGTAACTGTCTCTTTGAACAGTCTGTGCAATTTTTAACTGATGTTTTTATTTCACAATTTAACACAGACATCTGTATTCGTATATAAACATTGAAAAATAATTAAAGGAAAACAGTTCTTCAATACAGCTAAATTGTAAATGTAAGTTGAACACAGAAATTAGTGACATGGGGCAAAACTGTCATTGTAGTAACCTTATTAGTGGGACAGTTTTCAGCTGCCTTGAGACTTAGATGTAGGCTACAATCTGCATCTTAATCTTTCTTCTTTACAGGGATAAAGTGTAGCCTGTCTCACATCTATATTTGGTGCAGAGCACATTCTCCACTGTGCTAACACACCACATCAGGAAGGAATTTCAAATGCTCCCAAGGAATTTAGTAACAAAAGTCCTGCTGGCTTTCCTTACACGCATGGGCAAGGGAACATAGTAATCTTGTGTAATAAACTGTTCTCTTTCTGCTGCTGCTGATGGAGCCTGAAAAACGGACTAATGGACTATCTAATGTCTTTTCATCCTTCTGACAGTGTTGGATACATTGGGACACTGTTTTCTCTATTGACAAGCTTGCAACTGGGCTGACGACTGTATGTGCCACCTGGGAGGTGTGAAAACTTTTTCACTTGTGTACTCATCAGAGCATAGCTCCATGGCCTGTGCAGCCTTTGTTTTGGATAACACCCAATGTGAGAAATGCTGAGCTTCCCCAGGGGTGCTGATGGGGTAAGTCTACTCTCCAGCTGATTCTGAGGAAACTGGAGAAAACCTCCCTGTCATTTCTTCAGCAAACTTGAGAGGATGTGCTGATCTCTTTCACATGATGTGAGAAAGAATGAGATAGGATCGTTTTGTGCTTCACATTTGTGTATTGTTTTCTGTATTGTTTAATCTTTTTGCCCCATTCAACAGTTAAAGTTTTCATTGTTTTTATTTTACCATTCTATTTATATTCAAATAGTCACCAAGTCACTTTTTTCTTTCAGTCTTTCCTGTTGTTGTCACTTTAAGGGAAGGTGTAAATTCAACTTGTGTTTTTATTGGCTGTGACAGCAAAATAAAATTAAACTTGCAAAGAAAAGTGATACCAAGTAATTAATGTGTTTGGATTTGGAGACATCTGTTCAGATGAGTTGGCTTAGAGGTACATCTGTTAATCAGTCAGAGCTGCCAATGGCTTCAGAACTGTCGCAGGGACTTGTGCTTCTCTCTCCCTCTCTTTCCCTTCCTTAAACTGAGGTGCTTTTTGTCCTTTTCCTCCAGTTTATTGTTATATTAAACCTCTTCAAGCTTATCTGTGAGTAAGGAATCTAAGGAAATAAACATTTTTGCAGAATGTTGTTTTTAAGAAGGAAAGGAGGTTCTTTCTGAAAGCACTAATGTTTGCATATATTCTCAGAACAAGAAATATGTCTTGCTGCAGGGGTTCTTGAGTGGAGATCCTAACATCGCTGTTTTCTGTGCTGCCCATCTTGAGTCAGGTGTTAAGATAACTAGAAGAAAGCAGATCATATGAGCAGGTTATCACCAAGCTTGGTTTATTATTTCTGTATATTTGAAAACAATCAGGATGATTTTACACTCTTCAGGAATTCAAGTAGCATGATGCCTAGTGAAAAAAATTGTAAGCATTCCCTCTGTATCAGCGTTTCTCTTTACCTATAAGCCAGGTAAAGAACAGGAAGATATTTTTCAAAAAGATGCTAGAAAAAATGGTCTTTGTGTATATAATATTTAGAAACTGGAGTTCTAAATTTAAAGGCTGTATGAGCTTTCTTAAAATAAGAGTGGAGGTCTAAGTGATATAACATGTGATTGCAAGCCCTAGTTGAATTTGGTGGTCTCTTCTATCATTTAATAAATAGTAGGGATTTAGGTACTATTTTGATAAGTGCTAGGTACAAATAGCATATATACTTTGTGGAAATCCTGTAGGATCCATAAAGAGGGATATAAGGAAGAGAATGTTTTGGGATGAAAGAGTGGGATGTGAAAAATTAATGACCAGTAGACTGAAATGAATCAGCTCTCATTGCTTTCCAGATCTGTTTACTATGTTTCTTTGAATGTTGTTGTCCTTGGAAGCAAACAAATAGTGATTTTTGTTCTTACCATTGCACTGAATTAGCAATGTTAAATTGTTTGTTGATTTCTGGATCTCAGACACACTGTTGGTTGTGCGATTTTCTTTCACAGACATGTTCAGTGTAACAAGGTTGAGCTGGAATGCCTTTGCTTTTTGGTCTTTTCTCTGCTTTGCATGATGATGCTTTTTGGGTAGCTTTTTCTCTTCTTGCTGTTTTCCTAGGGTGGTATGAAGTGTCTTCAGG
>JAOXNG010000064.1:34557869-34570400 GCA_028566535.1 Scolopax minor
AGAATGGTTAGAGATGGAAGATCATTGAGTTCCCACCCCCGAGCCATGGGCAGGGACACTTCCCACTAGACCAGGTTGCACAAAGCCCCATCCAGCCTGGCCTTGAACGCTTCAGGGGGAATGGAGCATCCACAACTTCTCTGGGCAACTTGTTCCAGTGTCTCACCACCCTCACAGTAAACAATTTTTTTCTAGTATCTAATCTAAATCTTCTCTCTTTCAATTTAAAACCATTACCCCTCGTCCTATTGCTACACTCCCTGATAAAGACTCCCTCCCCATCTCTCCTGTAGGCCCCCTTCAGGTACCATATCGTGTATGGTAATGGAAAACTTCTGGATACTTTGCTGCGTATGGGTAATGTGGTAAATGGGTTTTTAGAAACCTATGTTGTTTCTGGTTTGAATGTTATGAGTTCTGACAGACGGTCTATCTTATGCTTACACCTTGTATAGGCATCTGTGAACTAACTTTAGACGATTTGGCTCAGACACAGCAGTGTGGCAGCAGTAGTATAAATGTGCCACTTCCACTAAATTTGTCTGCCAAACTTTAGTTGCATACCTTTAGAAACCTTTCTAGGAATCAATGTCCATCAAGAACAGGGTTTGTTCATTTGCAGCTGGTGCATTTCTTGTCCTTGAACCCCTATAATGCTCAGTTAAGTTCCAAGCATCCTGTGGCAAGAAGTGGTAAATTGCAATAGGATTGTTCTCAAATCTCTTTTGAGCAGCACTGCACTAAAGGATTTACGGTGCAGATAGCTGGGGACCAAGCATTTCTGCTTTCAGTGAAGATACAGTGAAAGCAATTAAAAGAAACTGCACTAGCACTGAGTTCTAGGCAACTGACGCTGCACTGCATTGAACGAGTGACTCAAAATTTACTGTAAGTGTGCCTTCACCAGCTCCACTCAAAAAAGATACCATAGCGTAGTGTTGCTGCACTGGTTTCTCTGAAACAATACTGTTGTAAACTGGCAGCACTGTGGATGCTCAAATGGGTAAGGATGGGAGACAAGATTAAACTAGAGATGTTTGCAGTTACAGTAAATTTAATGTTAGGTCTTGTTATTATTGTTGTAATAAAGACACGTGTTACAATATATACTTTTCTATAACACTATGATTCTTGTACAGTGCCATGAGTTTCAAATAGTATATAAGTTTTTGTGGTACATTTTTGTCAAATATCTTACAGCATTTCCACCTGGTAAATTTTTTTAAGAAATGATTCTTTGGGAGTAAGCTTTCCCAGTGAAGAGAGGTGTTAATTTCAATTTAATACAGTACAATAGCAGTGGTATTCAACATGTTGTTAACTTATCACTTTGATCCAGTGTTGTAGTGAGATAACTGGAGGGGAAGCTCTTGCACCTGCCGCAGGTGTTGCTGGCTCAGAAATGCGTTTTTTCTGTCCCAGGTTCTCCTGTATGGCTCCCATTTCCTCTTTCCTTTTCTCAGCTCTGATTATGTACAGCCAGGGTAAGAGTGACCAATGCACACAGAGAAATGCCATATGTACAATGGACAGATTTTTCCCGTGCTCTAAGCAGTTCCAGAATATTTGACTATGGAGCAAACATGACTTGACTTTTCAGGCTTGATCAGACTATAAGATATTTCTGGATTTTGTCTTTTTTGATTCCTTTTTTTTATTGCTATATAAACTGGATTGAGGAACTTAAAATCCACAAATTCAGTAGCTTTCATGTTGAAGATTACACTGAAATGAAATGTGAAGCTCAAATGCACAGTCTTCAGTGAAACTTTTTGCAGCCCTGCATAAGATTTACCAATATTTAGAAATATTATGAATAGTGCATGTTTTGATATCATCCTTGCAATAGAAAGTCTTTTTTTTTTTCTCTAAAGCTAATCTTAGCCACGTTTTTAAGTATTTAAGATAATGTTGAAATGAGATAATTCTGTATCAGCAGAGGCATACAAATATCTCAGCATGTTTGAAAATGACTTTGTAGCCTGTAGACTACAGCTAAAAATGTCTACCTATAAATAAAAGGGTAAACTGTGTGTTCCAACATGAAATAATTTTAACCTAGTAGTTAAAAATAATAAGTAACGTGACCTTTCCTGTTCCTCAGAAACTTTGGAAGTAAGAATCTGTGATGAAGCACAGCACTCATAGCAAAAAAAGTAGTTTGGGAAGCGATAAGCTACCTTTGGGTTATCTCAGCCCTGGACTGGAATATCTGCTGAACTGGATAATATCTGCTGAACCTTGGACAAAATGCAAAGGGAGAAAAAAAAAATCAGGACAAATGCCTTTTTCAGTAATAACTATTTCTAATTCTGAGTGGTCTGTACACTCCACACTCCTTTGTGTTTCTGTCCTCACATGAGAAATGACTGATTCAAGAAACAATCCCATAGTTTCCCTCTTTGCTAGAGCCACACTTTGCAGGCTGGAAATAAATTTGGGGCTTTCACAGGGACTCCAGCTTTCTACAAGCCTCTTGAAGTGGCTGGAAAGCCAGGGGATGGGAATCTCACCCATGGTATCTATTGTTAAAACTATGTGTTTGGTTTATCCCTTTTATGTTGAGGGGGTCTCTGAGATTCCCAGAGAAGTAAGTATCCTCACTGGTTTCTAATGTTCTCAACAAATTTTAGAACAATTAAAATGATGAAAATTTAAACACTACATAAATGTGAATTGACATTTAGTACTTGAACTCTGACATGAACTTGCACTTCCTACTGAAGATCATACAAGTGAATAAAAACCAAAGAATCAAAAAGCCATATGCACATAATTTGTTGTAGGACATAAGCCATAAATTTTAGGTCTGTTTTAAAACAAGACTTTAGGACATAACAGCCCTTTCCTAGCATTGGCTGATAAATGACAAGAATGGAGAATGACACAGTTGCCACATTAAATCTTTGCTTGCTATTTTTGTTTTCCTATTCATGGTCTTTTCCTGTTTTCATTCATCAGTAGTTAAGCTATTGAAAATAAAATCATAAACGTTATTTAATTTCCATTTTTATAGCTTTTTCAAAGTTGTATTTCCTGATTCACGTCTTATTTCCTGATTCATGATCCTTCTAGAATATTCTCTTTCTAAATGCAAAATAGTGTTAGTGTTGAATTTAGGTTTTGATTTGAGTGCTATTGCTTTGAGTATATTGACATGTTAGGGAAGAGGGAAACATTTTTGTGTGTCCTGTGAGAGACAGATCCATAGGCATTTTACATTATCATATATAGTTAGAAAATATTGATTATTTTGATGAAATTGGACAGAGAAAGGAGCAGTGTGACATGGAAAATCAGTAATAAATTCTCTTTTGTGTCTGAAAAGCTAGTCAAATTATCTTTGACTGTGTCTTCATGGTACAAAAATATTGCTTTAGACTGTTTTTTTATAGGGGTAGCCTTTTAAAATTTTCTTGCAAGTGGTCTGGCTGTGTTTTCAAAATAGATTTTGAGAATCAATGTCTAGGTCCATTTTGAAGGAATGTAAATGTCATATCCTGCCTCTATGTGGTCTGTGAAATGTAGTGAATGATAAGAGGAACAGCTGGCACTAGAAATGAATTGGAACAATGAAATATATTTATTGAATGTACAGACTATTTGAAGAGTATCATATAATAATGTGTGCATGTTTATCTCTTGGCAAATGGCTTCAATTAAAGAAATTGTTCATTAGTATTCCTTGTGCAAAAGATTAGAAACAAATTTAGTGGCATAATTAGTAAGATGAGAATGAAAGAGCACATGAGGCTACCTACTTTACTAGATTATATAACACAATAGAAATGTGACTACACTATGGATGATTAATGTAGGTTTCTCTGTTCTTGATCAGTTTTTACTGTGAAAATCCTGTGAGTCTGAAGTTAACTAAGAAGTGGAAAATAGAGGATGGTGCCTGATGAGTAAAGTGGCCTTTCAGATGAAGTAACTTCTTTCTTCCCTTTGGTATTGTATTAACCATTGCAGATCTTAAGACAATATCTAAAATGTAGTATTATCAAACAAGTAGGAGAAACCAAGAAAGACTTTAAAGAACTGTTTGATTGCAGACAAAGATGGATTTTAATTTAAAATTTTCGTGAGCTCAGGTCATTAGCTTACTATTATTGTTGTTTTGGTGAGGTTGGTATTAAATTTTATTAATTATCCAACAATATAATCTCTATGGTTTAAAAATTATCATGAGTCAGTGATGCTCTTTTTAAAATTTCTAATAATAAGGATTCTGACTGCGCATTTAAGACTAGAAAAACATCTGTAGCAGCTCTTAGTTACCCTGTCAGATAAATATTCTTGAATAAAAGTTGACTGAAGTACTTTGAATTAGATTGCCAAGGCCAGCTGTTTTTCCTGGTTTGATTCTTGTCTTATTGTGGTATAATGCAGATATTAAAAAGTTGCTTTCAATAGCTACATCAGAGTGACAGTATCTGTTCCATGCAAATGACCTCATTTAAAGTCACGGCTTTGTTTTAAAGAAATTTTAATTAGATTTCTACTTAAATGCAGGACAGGTAGCATTTGGGGTATTTGAGCTTTTATTCTCATGCGATGAGGCAATCAGAATGGGGATTCAACAGAACAAAAAGAACTGGGTTTTACAGAAGGATTAGAAAGCAGCAGTTCCCATTCCTGGTATTCAGAAAATAACACAGAGTATGTATTGTTCTCTAGAACACTGAGTTTTGATCAGATGCTCTTTTTGATGGGTTTTTCATCAAACAATAAGCATATATTCATGTTACTGATAATGATTTTTCTATATACTGTAGAAAAAGATGGGTTGTTTGGAGCTGATTTTATGCCTGTTAATTTTATCACTGTTTGTTTTCATAGTTGTCTGTCTGTAAGCTCAAATTAAAATTACTATTTAAAAAAAAAAAAGTTAAAGTTCCCTAGTTTATTATGCTGTTCTCACAGAACTGCTTTTAGAGAAAATGGATGAGCCTCTTCATGCTGATATCTTTGTGCAGTATACGTCTAGGGAGGACTGGAGGTTATGGTTGCATATTGTTCCATGAACAATAAAGTTTTCTGTAACTTCCTCTTTTCAGTTGGATGTGTTAAGAGAATTCGAAGTTTTCCAATTCTTTAGCCTTTATTAGAGTCTGCGTCAAGAGAATGAGTTATCATAGATTTTAATTCACCTAATATAGATTTCTTTTCCCATTACACATTCATGTGATAGCACCTGTAATAACAGCAGAAAACGGGCACTTGATTAATTCACACTCATGATAAAACCTGAGATGGGGGTGGGGGTGAGAATATAGAACTAATGCTAATCAATTTTTTTCACTGAATTTACTGAATTTATTTAGAGTTGGAAGGGACCGTAGAGATCATCTAGTCCAACTCCCCTGCTGAAGCAGGGTGACACAGTAAAGATTTTTAATATAAACTGGAAATAGCCCAGTAGTTATCTTTTTCATGGTGAGATTAGTGAAAGGCATGAAACACAGTAGAACAGTTTTCTTGACAATAGACTATTATTATTTGGCAGCCAGCTTCAGCAATGTAACAGGCTCAACTTGAAATATTGCATAAATTTCGTGTTTTTCTTAAGAATATTTGTATGTGTTCAGGCTACTCTTGTCTGTATTGCATTGGAGCCATCAGAGACTTATGAGTAAGTTACCTTGCAAAATTTTAAAGCTTATCAAGTTCAGGTAATGTAATATGATGACCTATGAAACATCCAAAATACCTCCATTGCTACCACTTCCAGGAAGATCAGTGTTTAAGGAGGTGTAAACTCATTAGAATCTAAATGCTAAAGGTAGAGTGATAAAATCTCTTAACACTGGTTTTTAAAAGAAATTTCATAAAAATAATGCCTCAAGTGCAGATGAAGTTCAGAAGCTTGCTATGAAACATGCAGGAACAGCAACACTCCTGTCACTAGGAACTAGAAATAAAGCAGGAGTAGGAGATTTGGGGGGTAGTTTATTAGACCCCCTGGAAAAGTATCCTGATATCCGTGGTTTGGATTCTGTTTACAGTTTTCTATTATTTTTTCTTCTTCCTCCTCCTTAGGCTTTGGAAGACCAGGTATGGGACCTGCTACATGAAGCAGACAAGGCTGCAGAGGAGAACAAAGAAAAGAGTCAGGTTTATGATGCTATGGCAGAGACCCTTGGGGATGCATGGGATGCCCTGATCATTATGTTAGAGAAGCGACAGGCTCTTCTGGAACTTACTTCAGTGTTCTTTGAAAATGCTCTGGAGGTTTGTATTTAAATCAAATGACAATTTGAAACCTCCCACATCTTAGAGGTGCTCTGGCCACAGTAATATTACTCTGTTATATATGTTCATTGCGTTCCTTAAGGTTGAAGCAATTAAGAAAATAAAAATATCTAGATGCATGCTTCTTTTTTTCACTTTCTGGATAGTTCAGGATGATGCTGAACAAAAAGGCATGTAGACATTAAGAAATATCTTACTCATGATGTCTCCAAAATTCATACTTGACAGAAAACGACAGTGAAAATGGAACTGGACCAAACTGTAAAGTATGTTATTCAGTGGCTGTGGACATTCTGCAGATAAAGAATGGCTAAAATGCAGAGTATGTGTCTTAACTATCTCTGAGCTACTCATACTTGGAATTGCACCTGCAAATGTAGAAGTCAAATAAAGAATTCCACTCTTAGTTTTAATAATTTCAGCAGATTACCATATCTGGTCCAGATCTCCCTGAAACACAGCATGTTTCAATATTTAAAATATTGAACCTATGGAAAAATGAGCTGTAAAGGAGTAATTGAACTTCAGTCTTCATTACAGAGATGCTGTTTCTCCACTATAATGAATAATTATGTTTACCATAACATTAGTTAGCATAAATTTACTACTAATTTCTGCCTTTAAA
The DNA here is from genome assembly GCA_028566535.1 of Scolopax minor. Classification (NCBI taxonomy): domain Eukaryota; kingdom Metazoa; phylum Chordata; class Aves; order Charadriiformes; family Scolopacidae; genus Scolopax; species Scolopax minor. Next base: position 34,564,750 of record JAOXNG010000064.1, read on the forward strand.
AGATTGCTTTGAAGATTGTATCTTGGCCCTTATTTATTTTTTTTTCCATTCAATACTTTAACATTAGAAAAAAGTACTGGGAAGAAGACATAAGTTAAATGCTTAATTCATGTTAGAGGATTTTACTGAAGGCTTTGAAACTAAAAATTTCTTCCATAAGAATTTATTTTCAGTGAGTTTCAGACTCAGGCAAGGTAGGAAAGACGATTCATAAAGCAACAAATTGTTATTACAGAGTATGTAAACTGACCCAGAGAGTCCCTATAATACAGAGATTATGATCAAGTTCTGCAAAAGAAATTATACCATTCCCATACTTTCTCTTCTTAATGCAGTTTGCTGTTAAAATTGACCAAGTTGAAGATTTCCTGAAAAATGCCCAAGAGTTTGACAATATTGACTCTTTGAGAGAACTCCTTCTGCAACAAGAGCATCATACAAAAGGTACAAACACTATTCCATTCTTGATGGTGTGTGATTGTGCACTGACTCTTGGAAGGATGAGTTTACTCTTCCTATGTGTATTTTTTGAAACAAATACATTTCAAATAAGGATTAAAAAGTTGAAACCACATGAATTATCCTCATTTATTCATTTTAATATGCATTACATTTTGGATGAGCTGAAATGGAACATTTCTGGTTAATACCATCTTTCTGGAAGGCAAGAAGTAAAATGGACAGACTTGTTGCTGTGGAACAAGCAACTGAACTTGTGGAAACTGAACTCTCTTGTTAGTGCTTGGTGGCTGGAGAAGTGGAGGCATTCTGTTTCTGCATCTTCCCTTGGTTCTCCATATGAAAGGTGGAGATTTAGAGTGAAGATAAATGTTCCAGCTGTTTGTTGCCTGTTGTTGGTTGCTTCACTAACTGCTCCTTGCAAACGTTCTTTTCTTATACTTTTCTTCATGCCTACCTTGTCTCTTATTCTGGCTTGGGTCCCCTTCTTCCTCATTTCATACCAAAATTTTTTTCCCTTTTGATTGGAAAGACCTATAAATATTGATAGTTGTCCACTCAGTAGATTTTGTACTGTCTGGCTTTAAGAAGCTGGAACAAAGACAGATACATGATTAGTCTTCAGTATCATCGAAGTGTTCTAGTCCACCTAATTTAACCCTGAATGTATCTATGTAGAGTTTATGGAAAGAAGGTAAGAGCTCTTGATATTAATGAATTAGTCATAAGGTTATAACAGCTTCCAGACAAAAGAATTTTTTCTTTCAACTTCTGTCAAGAAGTCCTAAAAGAGTCTTAAATTTCATTTGCATTATTAATGAAAAAATACAAAGGCTACTGACCCCTCCAAAAAGTAGGGTAGGAAATTCCATTTTGGCTTACCTGAGGATTGGGAAACCATCAAAAAGAACTCAATTTTGAGAAAACAATATAACTTCTGGATTTTGTCCCAATGACTCTCAGTACACCATTATGTGTATATATAATATGTACCATTGTAGCTATATATATGAATGTGTATACATTGTTATAGTTTGTCAGATTTATATAACAGCTGTCCAAACTGCAATATCTTAGGATATATGCCTTCTATGTAAATAATAGATAGTTTTAAAAATACTTGAGTAATATTTGAAATATGCTACTAGAATTACAAATCACATTGGGATTTTTTTCTATGAAATTATGTTCTTATAGAGCTTTTGGAAAGGTCACTTGCCCTTTTAAACAAAAGCCAAGAGCTAACTGAATTTATAGAAGAATTCAAATGTGAGGGGCCAAACACAAATCCGGAGTTAATTCAGGGAGCCCACAGCAGCTGCTTGAAAATTGACAACCTCCTTGAAATGCTACAAGACAGGAGACGGCAACTGGACAAATTTCTTAAACATCAGCGCCAAGGACTGGAGCAGGTTCTGCAAATTTGTTTGTGGCACCAACAAGAGAACCAGGTAAGAAAGATAATATTAAAGGAAGTCATTGTAAAAAACAAAAATAAAAGAAAAATCTGCCAACTGTTTTACAGTGGAGACTATTACAGAAAAGGAACTTAAATATATTTATTAGGCCAATAACTCTGGTCCATTTCTGTTTGAGATTCTAACCTTTGAATATCTGACTTTGTAACTGTAATATCCTAGTAATTTATTTTAATGTAACTTTGCTGTCTTCTCTTTGCACTATTTCCATGATGTGGCTCTCTTCTGAAAGTTACCAAATATGGTAATGAAAATCAAACCAGATTCCCTTCAAATTGAATTCCCAGCACAAACAAACTTCTAGGCACATAAGTGATAACAGTAATTGATAACAGCAATTACAACTGCAGCAGGATGTTTCTGGGCTAGTCAGTTAAAGAGAAGATGTAGCATATTTAGCCATTCAGTGTGTTTGAAAGCAAAGAAGTATTTTGTTCTTGGAGTCAAATCCAAAATCTGTAGTAATTGCAGGTTTTCCACACCTGCAACCTGTTTCTCTCTCTTCTTTCTCCCAGCTTATCTCCTGTCTCTTACCAAATTTTTTAAATACAGCTTGTTTTTGTACCTTCTTTTCAGAGTTTAGACACATTTTAGTCTTACTCTTTCTCTTTCTAGTCCTACCACTCTTTTTTTTCCTTTTCATTCCCCATTTCCCAGCATTCAGATCAAACAGCTTTTCTCTCTTTGTGCCTTGCATTATGAGAGAAACTTCTGCAGTGTAAGACTCTCTCATTTTCCTTGAGAAATGTCACAAAATTTGACCAGCTTTTCAGAAAAAAAGATATGGGGAGAGTCCTGCTCCGCCTCTTTGGACATTAAGTATGCTGAGAAAGAGGAACATGCAAATTTAACTGCCAAAGTCTAAGATTAAACCTGAACTGGTTTTGGTGGTTTGTACATAGGCTAAAATTTTGTATGGACCTCTGACAGTACAGTCAGTACCTGATTGTGATACCTCTGCAAGTTTCTTTCTGTCTCCAAAATAAAGCTTCGTCCTGTATCAGAGGAAAATATTAGAAACCGCTGGCAGCAGTCTGTTCTGTAGGCACTAACTTTGCCTGTGAGGTTTTTAAAGATGAGAAGCACCTTATTTAACAAGCACAACTCTTTGTAATTCTACATAGAGACCACAAAATTGTTGAAGTACACAAGCAATATCAGTAGCTGCCAGAAATAGAGCAACAGTTGTTTATTTAATGATACAAAAAAAATCCCAAACAGAAAAAGTCGGTATGGTCTTATGCTAGTGTCTGAATCTCAGTATGCAGTTATAAAATAATACATGACAAAAATACTGAAAAACAAGTGCAGCACCGTCCTTTGATCTCTAATTGGAATGTGATGATCTGATAGTTGTGATTGTAACATGTTTATTCTTCAGTATTTTCAATATGTGAAAGCGTACTTATTTTAAATTTAGAAAAGGGTATTTGACCTTCCTCTGATAATATCTCTCATTAATGAAAACCAGAGGCAGATTGGCCTATTTTGTACATAATAAGTTATCTTTGAAAGAAGATTTATGAAACTTATTTTTCTTAATCAATCCAATTATGCATATATGGGACAATTAAAATTATTCATGGTACTTGGTCACATCAAGGGCAGAGAGAAAAGCTGAGTAAAACTCAGGGGACAGGTGATTACACCTATATTGGCTATCTGGACAGATATATGGGAAACAAACTATCCTGGTATAGGTCAGTGGTAGCTAACATGTAGAGAATTGTCTTAAGATGGACTACACCTGCTGGTGGTGTGCTCTTTGCTGGGTTTTGGTTGTTTATTTTTTTTTATTAAATAACTGTTCTCAGCATAGTACTGGTCCTGCTACTGACAGCTAAAATGAAAACATTTGATTTATCTCAGACAATTTGGAGGCAAATCTGCAGATTGTCATCTAATGCATAAAAATATTTGAATCGTCAAAATGTGGCAAGAAGTTCCTCTGTGAAGTTTTGACTTCATACTTGATTCCATGTACATTCTGTGAAGGCTGTCTTCATAAATATCAAAAATTGTATTTTACAATGAGTGCTAAGTCATTTTAGACATAAATTAGTTTGTTATTCAAAACTCTATAATCAGATCGATTTAAGATTACTTCTCCGCTAGTTACTACTGATGAAATCAGTGATTTTGCCACTGTTGTGATTATGGCCAACACTTATTTGCTTGTCTATTTACAAATATCTGATTTCTGGTCCTGTTTCTCTTGACAGTGATAACTTAGTTCCCCTTGCTACTCCTATATGTGTGGATTTATAGGATTCCTAGACTTTGGTCCTATGTAAAAAAATTACCACACCTTGAAATTAAATGAGCTTCTTTCATCCTGTCAAACCTCACATTCTTGTTAAAGTATGCATGTACCTAAATGGATTACTTTGTTTTAATAATTGTTTTAATATTGAGCTCTATATTTAATGTTGAGCTCACCACACAGCTTGGTGTTGTCAGCAAATTTGCTGAGGAAACACTCAATCCCTACTGTCCATGTTGCTGACAAAGATGTTAGACAATGCCAGCACCAACACTGACCCCTGCAGAAGGCCACTTGTCACTGGTCTCCACTTACTGTAATTACACTATTCAGGGCTTGACTTTTACCTGCTGGGTTGCTGACCTGGACTCAATGGAACTGGCAACAGGCAGTATGAACATGCAAGAAATACTCAAAGATGTTGGTTTGGTGTCCCTCTCCCCCCTCAGCCCTTTATTTATTGGAAAACTTGCTGCTGCTGCTCCTGAAATGGCAGTGGGAAATGTAGAAAGGCAATGGAAGACTATAAACATTGAAGACACCTGGACTGTAATCAGTGCAAAAGGAGTATTTTAACAACCTGGGGAGAATGTTGGAGAGACTTTGATTTCTGATACAGATTATTCATTGTAAACAGAGCAATGCATATTTTTTTTTTTAATTAATAAGAAAATCTAATTTTTGAAGATTTTGGAGTGATTGTAGATTTCAATCTACCAAGGAAAACCACTGTCTTTTTCAAACAGATATATTAATCTTCTCTCCTTTCCTATCCCTCCACCAAAATCACTGAAGTTAAGCTTCTGTGGGGCTTGCTCTTAAAAAGTGGTTAAATATTCCCAGCTGTTGCTTAAGAGCTAGACTGGCACAGCTGAAATCATTCAGAGGTAGTAGCTGTAGTGGAAGCTGACTGTAATAGAAAGAAATATTGCCAGGTGGTAAAGGGGTGAACACTTCACTTTAACTAGGGTTAAAGAATAGTTTTTTCCTCTGCCTAGCATCACATAAACATTAGTTTGTTTTGCTAAGCAGATTCATGATTCAGAGAAAAGTCCTAATTTATAAAGAAATTTTTCTTTCCCTTTTAGCACAGTTTTAATTGTCCATTCCATTAATTTGTATTTTGGTGGACCCATAGTAAGTGTTATGTAAAAATGTACTTACAGAAAAAATGTTTCAAACATTAAGTGTTCAGCTGGAGGATATGCTCAATAAATGAAGGTTCAGTAGTAAATAATTTGGTTACTTTCCTATCTCTGTTGAACCCCTGAGATAATATGCCCATTTTTTAATTTGTAACCGAAAATGTTTCCAATGCATTTTAAAGGTTCTTTAATGTTTAGAATTGCCTAAATTTATTAAAAATATCATCTACATGAGCAAATAAACCAAAAATGAATCTGTAGCGTGCTATTTAAATCTCATATACCCAGTACAAAATAATTCTTAGT
>JAOXNG010000064.1:34581342-34591479 GCA_028566535.1 Scolopax minor
TCTGAACACTCCCTGCTGCCCCATATAATTTGTGAAACTCGTCATGGTAACAATTATAATGTGACTAGACACAATAAAGAAATACAGATGTTAAACCAAGTGCAGAAAATATGGAAGCTTCTCTAATTCTTAGTAGTTTTAATTCATGAAAGAAATGATTTTTTTTCCTTCCAAAGCTTGTGCTAATTACAGTGATGATGTACTCCACAGTAATGATTTTTACACTGATGTAGAGTATCACTTAGTTTACAATCAGCACTAGTGGCTTAACATCTCCTACCTGAAGGTCTTAGCAGAATGCTGGTGATAGAGCAGATGACCATGACTGACGGTAGGCTTATGGTCGTCTGGTCATCTTGGCTCTACCTTCCCATTACAGGCTTATGTCCTTAATTATTCCTGAAATTTGAATAGGTTTATTTTCATTCATCAATTAAAAGTCTAGATAATTTAATCTCATGACCTTGAAAAAAAAATTATCTAAAGTGCTTTACCTGTCATCTCACATGTAATTGGCTTGACACTTCATCCGTCACTTGAAAAAAATCAAATGGAAAATTGTTTTCTGAACACATGAAGTTGGCCTTACAGCTATTGTTACTGCTTCAGCACCTTCTGATATTTTACTTAAATGGAAAGGGGTTTCCCCAGAGAAACTTTGACTTTTGTTCCTAAACCAGCCATAATTCCATAATGTACACTGATGTTCTACTAGACATTAACTCAATAGAAGCAGATGTTTTGTTTCAAATTATGTCTGCACATCATTGATTAATGTTAGGAATTCTATAGACCTTGATAAAATAAATCCCTAAAATAACAAGTCATTAATTTCCTTTCTTCATTAAGAGCTTTTAAAAGTTATTTAAGCCTAGCCCAAAACAGGAGTGGGGAAGTAACATCATCAGTGCACATCAAGAGGAATGAGATGAATTTATCAAAATAATTCTATATCAGTCATTTCTGGTAAAGTTCAATAAAAACAGGTAATGCACAGGCAGGCATCCTGTATGCCAAAGCACTGCTTAAGATACTATATAAATAAATAAAGAAGGTAAGATTTCTGCCTAGAATATAATTTATAATTTAAAAAATGGCAAAGCGTTACAGCTAAAGCAATACTGATTTAGAGAAGGAAAGTGAAACTTAATATCAGTATGCAATCTCACTAGAAATGTATTTTGCTGTTTCTGAAGAACAGTGAAAAATTCCAGGCTCTCAAATATGTTAAATGTCTACTTGCATCATAAAAATAAGTCCCTTTCTCAGAAATCAGAGAATATTATTGGTTTTTTGTTTTATCCTAGTGCCTTCAGGCCTCATTGCCTGAATGTAATGAGTTTGCCATGTATTTCAATGAGTGGTGCTGGTACTTCTGTGCAAGTGGGACACTTTATAATCCTAGACATGGGCTTGAGGACTAAAATAATGGAAAAATTTGGAACTCTGGTGGTCACTTGGTGCAATCCGTTGCTCAAAGCCTGTCAATTAGATTAGGTTGCTCAGGGTCAAATTCTGAATATCTAGAAGGATGGAGATTCCATAGGCTTTCTGGGAAACCTGTCTAATGTTTAAGAGCTCTCCTTGTAAAACAGGTTTTCCTTCTATCTAGCCAAAATTTCTGTTGCTGCAACTTGTGAGCATTGCCTCTTGCCCTTTCACTATACACCTCTGAAAAGATTCTGATACTGTCTTTTTTATAACCTATTTCCTCGTAGGTAGCAAAAGACAGTAATTAGATCACCTGTTAACTTATTCTTTACTCTGAACAGAGTTCTGTCAGCACCCAGTTGTACATCATGTGCTCCAGGCTCCAACCAGCTTGGTGGCCTCTGCTCAATTAACTTCATCTTCTCTGTCTGTTTTGTAAATGTGGGGACCCAAACCAGACAAACTGACCTTCAGACAGAGTTTCACAAACCCTTGACAGAGGGGAGTAACCTGCTGGGTAGTCTCTTCCAGATACAACTCATCTCAGGGCTAGCCTTCAATGCCACAAGAATGATCCTGACTCGCATTCAATTTTTGTACATCAAGGCAAATCTAGGATTTTTTTGCCCAACTCATGGCTTTACAAGATACCTAGAATTCTCCCAGCCAGCTCATAAGCCTAGTAATGGTGACACAGTGAGTTCTGTCAGCAAGCATTGTAAGGTGTTATATTGTAGAATATTAATTTCTCACAGAAATGTTCACATTTTGAAAGAGAAAAGAGACCTTTTATTGTAATATATAAGCCACTGTGCTATCCTTAAATGCTGGCTGGTGTTTAGCCCTGTGATTCACCCATATGAGACAAGATTTGTTTGAACACCTGAAGGTCAAAGGGAAAATTTGGACAGAAAAGAGAACTCTTATCAAGGCTAACTCCTACGTTTTGTTCCCTTTATTGCACAATTCAGTGGTAGTCTTAACTGCCCTCACAGACTTCCCATTTGCTTTATGTGACCAGAACAAAAACACTGACATGGGCAGTCACCATTCAATGGTGGTGAAAGGTGTGGATGTGAAAAAGTTTAGAGTTTTTTTTTTTTTAAATCTTTTTCATAAGACACACAAAGTATGATTTGACAAAGCTATACGTAGCTTTTAAGTGTTTGAAATCTGGTAGGATTTTTGAACTAGCTGTCAGCAAGTACAAATTTGTGTGAAATTTGAAAATAACTGCCAGCTCGCTGAAGGAGAAGTTGTAGAACAATCATTTTAGAATTCCATCATCATTTGTGATAGGGAAGGTATTGCATGCTTTGCTACTTGTGTGACTTTACTAGTTTTAAAAAATAAGCTCTAGTATTTTATGACTTACAAATCTAATACTGAACCCTCACATTGAGGGAGGACTATGTTTAAGGCTAGTGACACTGACTTCAATGGCATAATTGGAAGCCAACTCACTGTAAAAATGGAGACATATCATGTTAATTCTGTCTTACTTTCAAATCTTGGAGCATGTTGCAGCCTTATACTAAAAGATAATCCAAATAAATGAAAATGTTCACATTGGAAGAGGGTTATGAAAAAGTGACAGAAAGGAGTTATTTCTAGTAGTCCTAAAGTGTTTCAAAATATTGGTAAATCTGACTTTGAGCTCTCATATTTTTAAATTAAAACCAGTTAGAAAAACAGGAGAAACAGGAATAGCAAAAATGTATATGTATCAATTGTAAAAAAAAAATAATTAAAAAAATACAATGAGCAAGTTTTGTCCATGAACAGAAACCTTGTTACTTTGTCAGCCAATTAGCTTGCCTGTGATTATAAGAACTACTTTTATTTTACTGATCTTATAATTTTATTATGTTAACTCATAACAAAATGACGATACTTTCAAAGATTTTATTGAGATCTAAATTATAGTTTTCAGAACGTATAAAACTTGTTCTCTTATTGCTTTTTTTTTAAAGGAGTGGTGCTAATAGTTTTTAAACATACCTCTTTTTAAGGAGTACTGAAATAGTGTAGTGACATTTTTAGAATTTAAGCACAAACTAACAGGTTGCTCTTTTGAAAAGGTGATTTACAGAATTTAAGACCACCTACTCACTAAAAAGGACTAAAAATTTATTACTCTTTGTGACCAATTCTTGGACCAGATTTAAACCTAATGGTCTATTAATACCATAATTCATGTTACTAATATAGATTTGTCTTTGAGGTTGCAGAGTTTAACTCTCTGGTCTGAAGTGAGGAAGAAAATTGCCTTTAAATTTAGAGGGCAAAGGAGGAAGCCTTGAATAAGTACCTGTATTAGCATAACTTTCTGATGAAATGAAAATAATGAAAAATTTATTTTGAATGTTTGTCTTCCAAAAATTCTTATGATAAATGAATTTCAGTAGTAAATTGATATGAGTTTTTTATACCAAAACTTCATATCTTAATTGCATGTCATAATTTCTTTACAATTTGAAGAGGACTGCTTCAAGTATTCAGACTGAATTGCTTACATGATATTAAATATTCTAAGGCAAGCTATTGTTTTGTAAATTGATGTCTTTTCTCCAGTTAAAACTACATCTTTAAAGAAATGTTGACTTAGAATGTGTATGACTTTTTTTTTTCAGCTACTGTAAAAGCACTGAAATATTTGAAAGTCCCGAGAAAACATGCTTTTTTAGAGTTGAAGTGATATGCCATATCTCTTCACTCTTTTTAGGCATTTGTTGATTTTGTCTTTAGATAGTATAACTGAAGTTAGAATTATTTGTGAAATGAGAAATTTCTCAGTAAATCAGGGTATTTGTCACTTGAATCTAATGTACTGGTGATAAATGATTTGTTTGGAAATGTCATTCCTGTGTTCTACTCATTATCAGTTTTGTTTGGATTCATTTTAATATTACTCTTGTAATTTTTCTTTTAAGGCTCATTGTTTAAAATTCATGAGTTACTTATACAAATCAACAGAAAAGGTGGTTTTTAAAAAAAAACATTATAATCCTAATTGTTGAGCAAAAAATGAGAAATAACAACAGTTCTGCGGTTCCATTTTAGCTCTTGGGTAACAGGAATTCAGAAAACAATGGAGTATGTTAAAAAAAAAGTAGATCAATTAATCATGCAGTGTCCAGATTATAAAGAACTTACTTCAAAGAAACAACAGTGGGCTGCCTCACTTGAAGATCATCTAAATAAGGTACATCATAACATTTCTTTTTCTTAATGCATTCATGAACAGTGCATTGTGTTTCCGTAATTTAGCTATGTGAATATTAAAGTTGACTCAAATAATTACAAATAACATATTGGCTTGTTGGAGAGAATGCACAGTTGTAGTTAGAATGTTCTTATCAGCACAAATAAACCTAAAACTATTCTGAAAAATGCAGCTATTTCCAAGAGAATGTTTTACCAGTGAACTTCAATAAAGTATGGATTTGCTTAGATAATGAACTATTGTAATTTGTTCTTTTGGAAAAGAAGTGAGCAACCAGGACGGAGATCCTCATGCAAGTTTCCTGTTCAGTTTCTGTGTCTTCTGTTTTATTTGGCTGAAGATAAAAATAGAAGTGTGGCAAAATTGAGGGTTTATAAGCATGGTGACTGTGAAACATGGGAAATTTTTAGTAAGGCTGAAGGAGAGTAGATATTGTTCAGTATAAAAATTCCCTATATTCATTAAGATACTGATGCCTCAAGGACATCACAACCTCTTTAGTCTGTTGAATGAACTGTAGTACTGTAGATATTTTTAATGACTTCTCAGAGATGGAATAGACAATGGCTCCTAAATACATATTCAAATGAAAATTCAAATTAAAAAATATAAACTTTTAACAAGCTTCATATGAAGGAAATCCCAGACCGTAGCCAAAAAAAACCAACCCAGTAAATCAAGTCTAATGAATGAATAATTAAGTCTGCAATCTGATATTTTATATTTACATGATGTCTATAATGAACTATTCTGAATCAAATGAGAAGTTAATTTGCCATAAAATGGTCCCTTTGCAAACAATTTATGTAGAAGAGGCCTTGAGGTATTAGAAGACAGTGAAAATCTTATCACCAAATAAAAGATTTGATGATATCTGCTGTTGGTTTTGTAGAAATCATGTCACCAGCATATTGTGAATCTTAAGCCAAAACTTCCACTATGAAGGTAGAATCATATGGGGTTGGAAGGGACCTCTGGAGATCATCTAGTCCAACTCCCCCTGCCAGAGCAGGTCTACCTAGAGGACGTTGCACAGGAAATTGTCCAGGCAGGTTTTGAATGTCTCCAGAGAAGGAGACCTCTCTGGGCAGCCTGTTCCAGTGCTCTATCACTCTCTCACTACTCTTCTGTAGTTTTACCTCAAAATGTAGACCCTGATTATTTTGATATATGGATTCATTTTGCAGTTTGTTCAAATCATGTTGCTCCCAGTCTTGCATTTGAGAACATTTTGAAGATTTGAGTCATAGTACATAATCTTTCTTTACAGTCGACAGGGTTTATTGTTGTTTTTCTACAACACGTTTAATTCTGCTCATGCAGAGTATCCCAAAGAATCTGGTTCTAAATTCAACTGCTCCTGAGCTTTCTTTAATAAAGCCTTTAATTTGAGTCTCAGTCAATAGCCATTTCTTAAAAGATACAGTTCACCTGTCTAATAATAATTATGCATACTCTTTCTGTTATCATCTGCCTCTGCTCTTCATAATCTGCTTTGTTATTATCATGCATATATAAATCTTACATTGGCAATGAAATGGAGTTGCATACATGTATCTGCACAAAAATAACTCTCAGCTTGGCAGAGAAGTTTTAAATGTACTTTCTGCAGAAGCCTGGAGCACAATAGAAGTATTTCTGCCCAGATTATAATATCTAAATTATAATGCAGTTATGCCTTAATAATGGGATAATTAGGATAAAGCAAATCAATGTCAATAAAGTGAGAGCAAAGAAGAGGGTTTTTTTTTCTCAAATTGTGAACATACCTGTTAGAAATTCTTGGGGAGAAATAATAGCATTTTCCTTCACATTTTCCTAAATTTCTCCGATCATACAAAGTACATAGTCTAAACACCAACAGACAAGTGTTATTTCATTTTATTTCTATATAAAGCCATGTTTTCTTCTGTTTTTCTACTGTTTACTTGTATAGATTAACTATATAAATAATGTTTTCAAATAAAGGTATCACAGTCGATTAAAAGAATCACCCCGATGCTTGCAGTTGGCATGGAGATTGGTTCATGTTTGTCTGAGTCAGAAAGAGTTTTGAATAAACACCTTGAACTGGCTAAACAAACAAAGGTAAAAAGAAAAAAAAGCAACTTTAATAATGTTAAGTAGTCTTAGAAACAAATGCATGCTGTATATAATTCTAAATAAGGTGAGAGACAGAGAGTTTTGTATGGATTCTTGAAAGAAAATAGGTCTATAGTTCAATTTAAAATGGTAGTTAATGAAAAAAACACACATAACATTACAAATTAGTCCTTATATCATTGCTTATCCCCATTGTCTCCATCTCATCATGTTATTTGTTTCTACCTCAAGATCCCACTATCAACCCTTGATAGGAGGACTCCACATATGTGGATTGCTACTCCTGCCTGAGACACCGAGTTTAAAAATTGACTAGACAGTCAGAGGCACAGAAAACCCTTCTTGTGGTTTATTATGCCAAATAAAAAGGATGATTTAGCAAAAAAGAAAAGAGTAATTACCAGGTGAAAAAAATTTGGAAGTAGTTGTAGAATTGCCATTAGGCAGCCATGGTAGGAAAGCACTGCAGCACTCAGCTCTGTTACATGGATGAGGAATTTCTTAAGTCACATCCAAGGCCATTCCAACTGCCATAGCAGGACTGCAGTATCTGAAAGTGGCTTAAAACAAGTTAAATCCCATCCGTGGTCTTGTCGTGGTTGCATATTTCATGGTTATGCTGAACAACATGGCAGTATATATTTTAGGAATATCCTCTATTGCAGGAGTTCTTACGACTCCTTACTACTATAAAGTTCTTTTTCATTTCAGGCAACGGTTTATGTAACCCAAGAGCTGGATCTGTATGGTGTCTGTGGACATAAAATTCACTTTAAAGAAATTCTGGAGATCAAATAGTTCAGCAGATTAGCAAGATCCTCTTTTTGTTCCTCAATTGTATAGCAGTCTTTAGCATCTTTTCTGCCAAATTTTTGCATGCCAGGGTGTTAACTTTTATTGTTGATCTGAGAAATAGTAACTTTTTCCTATTCTTTCTCTGGATTGTGATATGCCAGAATTTGAACTCTGGGTTGAATGACAAAGGTAGATATGATAAGTGTTATTGATTTAAATATATAAATTTAGATAAACATATAGACATAGATAAATGAAGTTATGGCTTAAAACAGTGAATCTGAAAATCAGAATCCCAGCTGAATCATTGAAATGTTAGCTCTTGAGACAGCATACTGTGACTTCTGGGTCTGAGCAGTAACAGATACAACCTACTATTTAATCTCCATCTGATTTCTGCAGATTTCTGCATGCAAGAACATTGGTTTGTGTTGGAATGCAGGGTAGTCTACTTGAGGGGTAAGGACTAGTCTGGGACTGGGAAGCAATTGTTGATTCAAGAATAAAGGCATGTGTGGAACTAAGATTCATAAGGCAAAGTGCTGCAAGGATAAGCCTTAAAACAATTACAGTAGCAGTCTTATGAGGACCCAGTGCTTCTGGAGTCTCAGTAGAGTGGATATGAAGTTCTATGAGAATTAAGTATTAGACAAACAGCTGAGAGAGATGACTCAAGAAAATCAGTTCAGAAAAATAGACTAGACTCTTTATTAAAGGAATTGTATCACTTCTGGCTATTGATGTTCCTTGATGGAATGGTTCTGTTGTTATACCTATGTTAATAACTACATCCATAGATAATAGTCTAAAAATATTACAGGAAAGAAATTTATTATTTTCAGCAAAACTGTTGACTACAAACTCTTCTTCAACTAAGTAATTGAATTTACAAAAGAAAGCAATACTAATGAAAATTAACAATGTGATATCAATACTTGCAAGTCCCTTTCAGTCATTTTATTTATTGTTCTATGTTTGTACCCTCAAAGGAAACTTCACGTGAACTGGAAGCAGCTGAGAGAATCATCAAAGATATGGAAGAGTTTGAACCCGAGCAGGTGGCAGCTTATTCTAGCAGAAGTGACTTTCTGAATGAAGAACTGAAAAAAATCAGAAAAAAAATTAGTTCAAGGCTAGAAATCGTAGAAACTTATGTGGCCTTTTTAAAGTCAGCTGTAGAGGTACAGACTAGTTATTCTCTGCCTGGACTGTGAAAAATCTTAAAAGTGAAAAATGTGCTTTGAAAAAAAAAAAATGAGCTAATATAAATCCTGTAGATGCTGTACCTTGAAAGCACTGCAAGTTTTTGTAATCTCCTTTCTACTTTGAAGGAGGTCTGTTCCATCAGGGCAAGCAGCCCTGATTATTGAACTTGCATCAATCATAATGACTAGTCTATGTGCAGATTTTTGACTCATTTAAATCTCTATTTTATAAAGTATTACAATTGAATTTTTACTTTTTGTCTTGTTCAAATGTGCTGTCTCATTATATGCATAAGTGCTTATGTGTATGTACTCTGACTCTTAAATTTACTGATTTTGCTTTAGATAATTTTTAAAATATTTCACATAATATGTTGATATAGATCTTTATTGCTGTCATGCACTACTTTCCTTGAAGTGCTAATTCATCTAAAGGGGTTTAAAAATTAAATATAAACCAGTTCTAGCTAAAGTTATAATCCATTCAATACCAGCATAGCTTTGGTAGCTGTGCTACTGATGCTCGGGACGGTTATTCTCCATTTTGGTGTAATCCTTGATTTAAGATTCTACAAAACTGTTATTCTTTTATATTTAGAAAGATTCCATTCTGTCCCAAATTTCTATCAGATAAAATTATCCATAGCATTTATTTATTTGAAGATAAACCTCCAAAAATTTGGATTGTGTCTACTTCGGATTATTGCTAACTTCAGTTACTTCATATCAAACAGATCTTTGAAAATCATTAAATTGATACATATGTATATGTAATATTCATGTAATAACAGAAATTGAACAAACTGTTGCCACTTGTCTGCTTGCCATCTGCTGGTTTACAGGTTATTTAAAACTTTTTATTATTTAGCATTTGTATAGCTTTCAGGGAATACGATAGAACTTAAAACCTGGAAAAGATTCCGAGGCTGCTGTTCAGTTTTATCATGTCTGTGTACCACCTTCTTATAGCAGCTCAATTTTTTATTTGTGTTTTGGTGCTTATTTTATGTCTTTCTGTAGGTGAATGATGATATTCAAACTCTGAAGGAATTCTATCAATCAGAACCACTACAAACAAACAAGGAGGCTGAATATAAAATTGCAATGGAGTCAGCTAATACTCAGTGGCAAAAGGCTATAAAGAAGATTTTTTCAACTCAAAACATGGGTTGCAATTTTCTTAATTTAGTAGATATGGTGAGTATAATTCGATAAACCATATTGAGTATTTGATGTTTGTCTTTGATGAGATCTAATCCTAGTTCTGTGACAAATGTCTACATTAATGGGGATCACTAATGGGCAACCAAGATGATTAAGGGATTGGAGCATCTCCCTTATGAGGAAAGGCTGAGAGAGCTGGGACTCTTTAGCCTG
>JAOXNG010000064.1:34591579-34602022 GCA_028566535.1 Scolopax minor
GCTGGAACATAGGAAGTTCCACTCAAATACGAGAAAAAGCTACTTAAATGAGGGTGACGGAGCCCTGGAACAGGCTGCCCAGGGAGGTCGTGGAGTCCCCTTCTCTGGAGGTTTTCAAAACCTGCCTGGATGCAGTCCTGAGTGACATGCTCCAGCTCTGGGCAATCCTGCTTCAGCGGGGGAATTGGACTAGATGGTCTCTACAGTCCCTTCCAACTCTAAACAATTCAGTGAAATTCAGTGAAATGGATTGTGATTTCTTCAGTACCTAGTTTTAAAGGGACCAATGATGTTATATGCTTTTAAGTCTTATTTGAGTGCCAATGGCAATATAAGTAATATAAAAAGTTTTGTGATTAACAGAGTCCTTAATAAATGATCCAGTCCATGCATACAGATATATTACATACATATATCCCTTTGGTTTATGTTGGAAAACAGCATGTATACAAGTACAGTATTAAGTTTATTTTAATTCCACTAAGAGGCAGTTTTACTAATTGACTGTATGAAGTTCTTATAAAGAAATGTGTGCTAGAGGTACTTCCTTATAGATAATCCTTCCTAATCCTTCCTTTACATCCTGGCTTGGGTCCAGATGTACTGCCTAGGCATCCCTATCTAATTTTCCAGCACCCCTTCAGTAGATGATAAATTGAAATGTGCAATCATTCCCTAAACCACTCCTCCTAAAGTGATCCCCATTAATGTAGAGAGCCTGGACATCCAGCTGTTCTTTTTGCTTTTACAGGACATATAAGGGAACAGCTACATTAGGGTGAGAAGAGGTTGTTGGTGTTGCTAACATACAGCAGCGTGCAAGATGAGCTGGAAAAACCTTCTAAGGGAAAAATGTGCTCAGGAAGTTAGTGTGAGCTAAAGTGTGTGCTGTCACAGCTGGATGCAACCAGGCACAGATAAAAGAGTGTAAAGGCAAACTGAATACATGTGAATGTGAGGTTGTACTGCAGTCACTTAATGTCTAAACATATCCTCAGATATTATCTCTCTAAAGACTTGGAGTGTTTTGCCACCGTATTTTCAGCTACTCTGTTTCCATGATATTCTTAGGTTGTAGTTTTTAAGTATCTAGGAGATACATATCATACAAGCAATTTACAAACACAACTTTTCTTAAAAGAAAAATTCTGAAACAGGAAAAGCAAAAGAAGCGTTACCCAGTTTTCTGTTGTTTCTGATATGGGCTCTGTTAAAAAGAAGAAAAAGCACCAAATGTTCAAATGCTAAACACTCTCACATGCTTCAGTGCTGCTTTGGTTATCAGCACAAAGGAGTGGTCTTCATCCATGTCACTTTCCAGTTGCTATTCCCCATAAGGCCATTTTGGGTAGTTCTGTCTTTCAGAAATGATTTTATTTTGTATGAGCATTAAACAACATCAGATATCAATAATTCAGTCATTACGTACCTGTTCTAGGTTTTAAACCTTAATATTGTCTTAGGAAAGGAACTGCCATTATATTAAGATAGAGTATTAGATGAGTATGGTGCCAATTGACTGACTGCATTGTATTAGTGTGGCACAAACTCTTCTGCAACTTTTTTGAAGTGCTTCTCAGGATGAGGTTACAAAAGCACAGAGGAAAACACACAAAATAATTCAGTTTCTTATCACCTCTATTTTCTTCTGACTGGAAAGAGAAGCATGATGGTAGAGACCTATAAAGACACAAAATTTTTTGTTAAGAAATGAACCAGAATGATCTGCCGACACGGGTGTAAGGGAGAGGTTATGGGCATTGGTTAGCCATGTCCTCATTATACAAATTCACTTGAACTATGCCAGTATCTAAGAGAATAGTGTATTTAAAAATATCTAGAGTACCAGAAGTTTTCAAAAAAGTTAGTCTAAAGTATTTGGTTTTTATTAAGATTTGTTGAGACTTTATTATTATGAGATTTTGATTGTATTTTATGAATACATTTGTGGAAAAAAAAGGTGTCTGTTCATTTGCCAGGTAAATAAGAGTTTAGTATTAAAAACAGAAAACTCTGTACGAGTAACAGAAGATATCATTGTTAATCTGAGTAAAGAAAAGAAAGAGCTGACCGATCTTTGGACAACCTGGAATGTTAAAATCACTCAAGTAAAACCCATCAAGCAGAAGTGCCAGATATTTAAAGAACAACTAAAAATTGTAAGTAAAATGGGAAAAAAGCAACTGCATTTATAGTTTTTTATTAACATGTCTGTGACTTTCTTATCAACTATTATAGGTATAATTTAAGAGAGAGGTGATAAGTAAGATATTTATCCATAGTTCATTCTGTCATTCAGGTAGTCAACAAGAAGCATGAAAAGTTTTTTGTCTTTGTCTGTGTTCAAACACATACAAGTCCAAGTCTCCATTTCAAATTTTAAGTTTTAATCAAGTCCATACACTATTCCAGCAGTGCTTTAATATTTTGGGGGGTTTTTGTTGTGACTTAGTAGCCGCTAAACTAAAACGTGTCCTAATAGTCACTAAACCTAGGTCTAACCATGTTCATAAGAAAAGAGGATTGAAACCTCCTTGGCAGGGAGCAATACTACCTTGGCTAGTAGCATAATCAGAGGTTTGTAGTGCTGTTGGTCTACTGCTATTTATGACTAAACCATGACAGCGGTTATCACAGAAAATAGACTGTGCATATGGGTCCTCTGATCTCAGTGTCTGAATAATTTTTGCACACCTTAGTCAGTCAGAGGGTTTAATATAGAGAGATTTATAATTAAAAATAAAATAATTTAGTCATCTTACATTCAGAATATCTCTTTTTTTTTAACTAGTTAAAAAATTAAAGTTGAGATTTAATATTATTTTTTTTATTTACTACAAGTAAATAAATTATTAGTAAATTAAATAGCTTTTTCTTTATTTTATTTACTATGTACAAATTGAATTGTTTTATTTCCTTTTAGACTAACCATGGATTAGAAATTCTTCAAGAAGCACTCCAGCCTGCAGCAACAGTTGACCTTGGAAGTGATCTTTTTATTATTTTGGAACTACAAAAAAAGCTTAACCAAATGAAACCACAGTATCAGGTGAGAAACCAAGCTAGTGAAGTGCATGCAGGATCTAAGGCTCTTTTTGGTACAGTGAAGACTGACATTCACATCGACACCAGACAGAGTCTCTGGTAAAAGAGACTTAGTTTTACTTTTCCAGAAGGAAGAGTTTGTGTGTATTCACAAAGCAAGGGAGAAGACATCTTACCTTCAGTGAATGGAGAATGTCTTGTGTGGCATTAGCTGGGTAAAGTCACACACAAGTGGTGGGGTGGTGGAAGTAGAAAGAGTATCAGCTTCATGCTTTTGAGTTAGAGCTGTTCAGAGGCTGAGGTATGTTATACTGAGCTTCCTGCTTCCTCTGAATGTTGTCTCTGAGTTTTAACACTTCACTCTGCCATTCCCCCACAGGTCAGTTTGGCTTCTTTTGTTCAAGGCTGATTCTGGGTGCCCAGCAAAAAGTAAAGAGCATGGCATTGAGTTTTCCCCGAGCCAATTTACCATTGTTAGGTTATTTCATCAAATGTAAGAGAAAATTTGCAAATATGTTTGTGTAATGTTTTGAGTTACTTCTGCTTTTTTTGCTAGCAACTGAATGCTGAGCTTGAATACCTGATAAAATTATTAGAATTGCCAAACCAGAAAGGATTTCCTGTGAAAGAGAATTCAGAGAGAATAAGTGAGCTTATTCATCTCCATCAAATGGTAAAGGACACAATGACAGAATATGATGAAATTTTCAACAAGACAGTCAGATTCCATTGCATTAAAGAAGAGGTGAGTATAATTTTTTTAAAACATACATTCTTGCAGTTGAACTCTTTTGGTTTGGTACCTGCCGTCTTTCTCTTTTTTTCCCCCAAAAAAACAGCACTAACCTGCCTGGTGATCAGAATTAATATTTTGGATCTAAAATTTCTTGAAATTTGAAGAATTTAAAATTTCATTACTTAAATGCACATCAACAAAGTTTAGTGTAATACATTATGGACAAGGAATGAGTTATAAGCTTTCTTTCACATTATTTTAAACACACACTGATTTTCATTTAAATATATTCCAGCTGGAACGTCTGTCAGAATCAGGAGAACTGGATATTCCTGAAATATGCGAGTATCCTGAAAATGTGCACCATGCTAAAGCTTGTCTTGTAAATGCTCAGGAGAAACACGCATATATCAGACAGCTATATAAACTGCTTATTACCAAGGGAGTGGATATCTTGTCTGCAGTGCATCTACCTGTGAGTAGAATTAGAATGGTTTATGAAATCAAGGATAAATATAAAGGAAGATTATTGGAACTCTGACTGGCTTTTAGATGTTCTAGTATTCTTTGTGCAGTTCAAGGCCCTGATAATTTCTTGAATGCCATATCTATATATTAGAATCCTGCTACTTTGTAAAGTAGCATACTTTTGCATACTTTTTCTCCTATAAAAAAGGATAACAGAAGAATGAAAAGTAAATATAATAACACTGTTATCTTATTAGTGCATTCCAGTCTCATTTGCATGCCAAAATGGTTATAATTTTAGAAAGGAGTTATTTATTAAGGGCAGAATTGTAATTGTCTTGTATACATTTACTAGGGAGAAAGCAAGACATTCCCTTATGACTTTCCTAGATTATCCACATTGCCAGTCTGATACTCAGACTCCATAAACTGATTGACACCAGAAAGGAGCTAATCTCCAGGTGCTGAAGGACTAGGGTAGGCCCCCTCCTCTTTACTCAGAGAAGAAACCACGTGCGAGTGGTGACTCCAAACTACTCCTCTGACTACTAGTGACTGGAATTTCAATATAATTTCCCTCATTATGATGGAGGTTTAATAATTTACTCTAGCCTCTTGGGACTGACTATGAATGTTCTTCCTCAAAATGATTTTCATTTTCAATTGTTTAAATCAATACATTTCCTGGTTTCATAAGTTTCTTTGTCTATTTCCTGTTTAGAATTCCTTGAATTTTTCTGTAAAGAATCTGAAGCAAGAACTTGCTAGATTTGAGTGTGATAGCATTAACTGGAGCTCCAAAGCTGATAAGTATGAGGAAGAACTGTCACAGCATTTCCAACACTGCACCACTCAAGAGGAGATAAATGAGGTGAGATAAATTCCAACACATTAAATGACTGTCAAAGGACTGTTGTGTTCTGCAATATTATGTTGCTGTTTACCATTCCCCTAGATGCTTCATACCTATATAGGAAAGTTGATTTTTTTGTCTTAACAGCAGCCTTGAATTCACACATCCACAATAATGAACTATGATCCATGCCTCTGCAGTTCAGAATTATATCAAGTTTTTGGGCTGGCAATAAAGTACTTTCACTGTACCAAGGGGACTGGAAATAGAGTAACTATATTTTCTTTGGCTTTCAGCTCTGACAGCTTCATCTGAAATACATGAGTCTTCAGATAACTTTCTAATGAAGCTAAAGTTTCAAACAAAATTAGAATTTACATATATTACATTTGTAAAACTACTAGAAAGAGCTTTCAGTGTTTTAATGAAAATTTCAGAATAATTTAGTACTTAACATTTTTTCAGAAAACCAAGATATGATACTAAGAACTGCTAGAAGAAAAGGACATGCTCTTTGGCACAAGATATTAGACTTCAGTATTATGGAAATTAGAGTAATGAAAAATTACTTAGTTAATATTATTAATTTAGCATTTTAGTAGGCTAAATATAAATCCACTTGAAACTTAGCAGGTTGAATTGGACAGATGTTTCAGCAAAAATTAATTTAGGACAAACATTCCATAGAACTAATTTTCTCAAAGTAATTAATTAAAACAGGAGGCTGGTGGCCTTTACACTTGATATTCTGTAGATTACACGTTTGTTGATTGCTCTTCTGTGTATCCATGAAGTACAGAAACTGAATTCTTACCTGGAAAGGCTTCACACTAAAGTTCCCCACAATGTGAAGCATAGGTAGTGGAAACACCGGACACTAAAAGTTGTATTTTCTTATTTTATCTTTCACTAAGTAAACCCATATCTGAATAAAGGAAGACTGTATTTTCTCAAAATGACCAAAGTAGAGGTGAGTGGGATTTCTGTCCCAACTATTTTTAATGAGAAAATTGTCTGCATTTTCTTTTCTTTCACAAAATATTTTTGTGTGTTTTTGAACAGTATCCATTTTCACAAAATGGTATTTTGAAATTGAAAGATCACGTGTTTCAAAGAAAGGTTGCTTTGAGTCTCAGCTACCGTTCTAGTCCCTTGTTATAAGCTGAGTGTTTTTCACACTGATTATCTGTGTCACAGTCTCCTATGATGTAGTTTCTTGGCTGATGGTAGGAGGCAACAGGAGCAGCAGGTGGCGTAGGTGAACTCTGGCAAAGGGAACTATGCCGTAGAAGAGAATGAAAGCATGAAGTACCTAAAGAAGTCCTATTATGCTTTGCAGTGGCATTGCAGAATCAGAATATTTGAGGTTTGAGTTAAAGTATTCAATTTTTTTACTGAAAATTCATCAAATTTGCTGAAGAAAAAGAAATGTTCACTGAGCAGCCTCTATGTAAGGCTGGCCGTTTTCAAAGACCGTTCTATTAACGGAATTTCTTGTTTATGTTCTTTGAATCTGGGACTACATAATGAGGGTAGGAGAATGAGACTCCTTTCTAAGAAAAATTATTTTTCTACTTTTATTACTTCTTAGACTTCCTGTGACAACGGGAAGTGAAGGGAAAAAAGCAGTCTTCTGTCTCTCAGATTTAAATGAAAAGTGTGTCAGTGACACATATTACTCACCACATGTTCTATATTGCAAAATGTGACATTTCTACTCATAATTAATGGACAACCTCTGCAAAATAATTACATAGCATATTTTCAATTACAGTGTTAATTATTGTTGGTTGTTTTCATGTTCATGTTTTTTTCTTTTCATTTTAAATCGGGAAAGCCATGTCAAAAACCTGTCATCCCCATGAGGATAGCTTTTCCTTTAGATTACTTTTCTATTAGAGATTAGTATAGAATATATATCATAAACAAATACTTGGCTAATGTACCTGTATATGCATTAATCTACTGCCATTTTTCTTCATTTTTTAATGAAGCATTTATAATAAATATTGTTTATGGATAAAGAAATCTGACTCTGAACTATTTCAAGAATGTTGAAGTTATGAGTATTGAAATAATTATTTCTTTACCATATACTATGTATAAGGAAATAAATATTTCATGAGCCAGCATTAAGCAGCATCTGTTCATAGATGTCACGTAATAAACAGCCAACCAGATAATTTAGTTGTGATTTACCAGTATATAACGCAAACTTTAAAGTTGAGTAAAAATACTTGTAATTCTGCTGTAAATACTTAAATTAATTTACATTTAATGTGGTAAATTTAAGCCTGTAAATAAAGCATGAAAGAGAAGGTTTTTGGGATTAGAACTCACTGGTGTTTGAAAATATCAAGTAGAAGACTTAGCTAGCTCCCTGTGTTTATAACCTGTTAGTGCTCCTATAAGAAGCAGGGAAACAAAGACTTAAATTTGCAGCCAAGGATACATAGCATAAGTTTTGAAAGAGTCTTAGAGGACAGAAGAGTAAAATGCATGCCTTTTGTGTGCCTTCTCTAATTTAAAGAGAATTTGCAAAGGCCAAAAAAGAAGGATTTATACCCTCTACATCATCGAAAGGTATAAGGAAAGCTCATATGACCTTTGAGATCTGTATTTGCCAGTTTGGGCTTCCTGCTTCACTAATAGCCTCCAAAGAGTTGCAACTCTGCTGCATTACACTGCAACCATTTGCAACAGAGCTGAGCTAATCCTCAGGTAACTGTAGCTTAATGCTGCACTGAATCTGCTTCTGTGATTATAAGCGACACAAGTTATTTATTTAAGAGAACTTTTGCAACAAAAAGCCTTTAACTTAGGTGATCACTTTAAAAATGACATTTTTGCATGTCTACACAAAAATTGCAACAGAAGAGTAATAGATTCTGAAGCAGGTTCTCAGCTCTCCCCTAGTCATCTCACTGCTTTCCTCTTCATGACAGTATCATTTATACACTTATGGAAAAGTATGACTGAAAACATGGATTTTGACCATAGAGGGAAACGAGTGATCTCTCTCTGTTCACAAGTCAGTAAGAACTGATGCTTCTTAGCATATTTTTCACCTTCTAATTTCTTTTGATTGTGGTCCCTGAATTAATCATTAATGACTTAACAGCACCTTTTCGTTCTTCTCACTTTCTGACTGTTTTGATTATTAGTGCTACTAAAGGTTTTATGTATGAATAAAAAGGGAAGTGTAAGTGGCTAAAAACACTGAAGTACCTCATGGAGTGGCTCTTACAGGAATCAAAGCATTTTACTGGAACTGCACTGTTAACAAAAATATGTTTAAAGCAACTGAATAGCTTGCTTTTTCCATTTATTTTGTAGTTGCGTGATAAATTGGAGCAATTGGAACCTCAACCCCTCTCCTCCACTGTCATTCTCCACCCATGACCGGCCAACTATAGTTAGGAACAGCTGCCTGACTAATGACTGTGACACAATAGACAAGTCACAAAGTTCCATTAAACTTGTGGGCTGAAGTCACTGAGGCGTGTTAAGCTGTACAGGTTCTTTAGTATTTCTCATTTAATTTTGCGGAAAACTGAGATACATTCAGGTTTCTAAAAATTGGCAGCCATATATTGTCCTTGGTACCATTGAGTTGCTGACCACAACCTTTTGAGTGTGACTCTCCAGATGTTTGCCTATCCACCAAGTGGTCCATCCATCAAATCCATGACTTTCCAGTTTAGAGACCAGGATGCCATGCATGACAGTGTCAAATGTTTTGCCTAAGTCCAGGTAGATGACTACTGTTGCTCTTCCCCTGTCTACCACTGCTGTGACAACATCCTAGAAGGCCACCCCATTTGTCAGGCATGACTTGCTGTTGGTGAAGCCATGTTGGCTGTCACCAGTCACCTCCTTATTTTCCATGTGCCTTAGCAGAGAGTCCAGGAGGATTTTCTCCAAGACCTTGTTGGGCACAGAGCCTGACTGTCCTGATGTTGCCTGAGTCTTCCTTTTTTCCTTTCTTGAAAATGGGGGTTATGTTTCCCCTTTTCCAATCAGTGGGACTGCACTGGACTGCCACGACTTTCCAAATACAATGGAAAGCAGCTCAGCAACTTTGTCTGCCAGCTGCCTCAGGACGCCTGGATGGATTTCATCAGGTCCCATGGACTTCTGTACCTTCAGGTTTCATAGATGGTCTCAAACCTGGTCTTCTACAGTGGGTGGTCCTTCATTCTTGTAGCCCCTGGTTTTGTCTCCTGGAACTTGGGTGCTGTTGTTAGAGCCCTTACCAGTGAAGAGCAGGACTAAAAAGTCATTCGGTACCTCAGCCTTCTCCATCTCCTGGGACAGGACTTCCCTCTAGCTTTGCTTCAGCTCTGTCCCTGGGATACAAGAGTTGTAGAGATCTTGTTACAAAATTCATTAATAATCACAAGGGGCTGAGATGCATTGCCGAAGACTAAAATCTAACCATTCACCTTATGTCTGATGGGTCAAGGAATTTCCTAAAGTACACTGCTATTTAGTCATGACTTCACTTTATTTAACAAAGTAGTTAAATTGACTCTGATTTAATTTGTGCGTACGATTACACTGTGACAAATCAGAGACAGCTTAATCTAAAATGATTTTTTGTCAGTTAGAACTCAGTGCTGGATTTTTTTTCCTGAAGTATCTGCGTGGTCAATAGCACTGGGCATCCCTTGGAAATGACAGAGTTAATCTCATAGTTTTTTCTTGTAGTGAAATATTTTCTAATATTTCCAAATTCAATAAATGTGTATTTCCATTCATAATATTTATGTGAAAAAGAGGACATCAAAATGAAGAAATAATTTCCCTCATCTGTAAGGAAAAGCAGATTGTACATACATAGCAACAGCCATTTTGGGGTTTGTTTATGCTTCCATAATTTCCTTCATGCCTTACATCCATAAAATATAATCTTATGAAAAGGCTGCTGTCCTACATAAGATTTTGTCTACACGTGAAGGAACATAGCACATTTCACCTCATACAAGGTTGCCTTTTTCCATGAACATCTCATACTTTCTATTCCAAAAATCTGATGGAAGTAATCTATCTTGTTTAAAAACCAGAAAACTTAATAAAGGTTGGCCTGTGAGTACACATTTACTCATACAAGCTAAATGTATTACATTTACCTTGTTTTTCTTTTTTTTGCAGTTAATATTCATGAATTTTGTGCAGTATTTATTTCCCAAATAATGCACTTCAGCTCAAATATACATCACTAATCAAAGTGAGTGAAAAAAACTGGCAAGCCATTTGTAATACTCTATAAAATGTGCATCTGGCTGTTTAAGTAGTCTCTCCTGAAGCACATCCAAATGACTCTGTAATCTACACGTTA
>JAOXNG010000064.1:34605302-34624435 GCA_028566535.1 Scolopax minor
AGCTTTGTTGTCTTCTCATTTCATCATTTAAGCCTTTAGAACCTTTTTCTGCATCCATTGCCTAGAGTTGATACTAACATGCCCCATAGAACCCTGCTAGCCTCACCCATTCTTTGTACAAACCATAAACTTTGTACTCACCATAAACTCTTTGTACAAAGTGTCCAATGATTTTTTTCAGTTGCCAGTCAGACTTAGCACTTTCTGTTTTGCTTGCCCTTTGCAAATTTTTAACTTGAAATTTTCAGTGGCCTCTTATGATTCTGTTTTGCTGTTTCTTCTGTTGTCATTGACTATTCATTTCGCAACCTTTATTTTTCTTTCCCCCCTTTCTTGGTAATTTTGTCCACAAATGCAAATTCAAATCCCAGAATCATTGAGTTTAGAAGGAACCTCTGGAGATCCTCTAGTCAAAATTTCTTGCTCAGAGCAGGTTCAACTACAGAAAGTTGCTCTGTATTATGTCCAGTTGTTTCTTTGAATATCTCCCAAGGATGGAGACTCCACAACATCTGTGGGCAAGGTGTTCCACCCTCACAGTTTTTCTGCTTAAACAGAATTTCCTATATTTCAGTTTGGTTCCATTGCCTCCTGTATTTTCACCAGACACCACCAAGATGAGTCCAGCTCTGTTTCCTTTATACTCCAATCACTTATTTATACACAGTGATAAGATCCACCTTGAATCTTTTCTTCTCCAGGTTAAACAATTCCAGCTCTCTTTGTCCTTGTATAACATGCTCAATCACTCAGTCATCTTTGTGGCCCCTTGTCAGATTTGCTCCTGTATGTCCAAATATTTCTTGTACTGGGGAGCCCAAAGTGGGCACAGGACTCCAGATTTAGCTAGTGCTACATAGAAGGGAATAATCACTTCCTTTGACTTGCTGGCAACACTCTTCCTACCAGTGTGTAGTCTTACAAGGTATATGTAGACTTCCCTGTTTTAAACTAAACTCTTCCTTCTCCCCAAAAAATTCAAGGACCTGTCTTTTTGCATCACTTGTAAAGCAGCTAGCACAACAAAGTCTTGAAGTCTTGATCAACTGTCAAGACCAGTGTTCCCAGGATATAAAATATATAAATGTATATATGTGTGCCATCTTAGCCTAAAACTTACAAGTCATGTTTATACCAGACCTCATAAAATACTAGTATGAATTCTTGTTTCCCTTAGTCTGTGGGATTAAGCTAGGTTCTCACTGATGTTGCTGACATCAGATCCTTGAGCAGTATGTTAATGTTCTAGTACAGAAACAACTGAAATGCTTTAATTGGCTTAAAGACTCAAGAGGCTTAGTAGTATTCTTTTCTTTGCAGATTCAATGAAAGTTATTTTGATCAAGATCCCATGTTTTATTAATAGTTATTTGTTTATTTTTAAGCTGAAACATGTAACTCAATTCCACCTTTAATAAATATAATTTACATTATTTTTAATCAGCATTGTAGAGGCCCTCCAGTTTCCTTTGATTTTTGAAAAAGCAATTTGTCATTTTAAAAATATAGGACAAGAAATAGGTTTGTGTGGGCTTTCCCATGTTTTTTACTTTTTATTTCTAAAAATGGAAACACTTTTGTTGCAGTACTTAACTTACTACATCTTTTAAATAGATTCTTAAAAAGAAGATGGATAATTTTGAGAAGAAAGTCATTGGCTCTGTAGTAAATGAACCTA
Organism: Scolopax minor; assembly: GCA_028566535.1. Classification (NCBI taxonomy): domain Eukaryota; kingdom Metazoa; phylum Chordata; class Aves; order Charadriiformes; family Scolopacidae; genus Scolopax; species Scolopax minor. The sequence goes on from JAOXNG010000064.1 coordinate 34,606,981, forward strand.
ATGCTAAAATCAGCATCCTCTTGGAGTCAATCGGCAACTTACAAAAACAGCTGAATGACTTCAGCAAAGTTGTGGAGGATTACAAGCAAAATCTGAATCTCGTGGAGCATCTGCAACAGATGATGGAAGAGGTACTAGTAAACCTGAGATCCCTTCTGTGGTACTAATAGTGATCCAGGACTGGGATACGTAAAATTGCTTATAACTACTTCAGGCAAAATCTGTGGCTTCCAAAAGTAGTAGACTGTAAAAAATCTGTATTTTTCTCCTCTTTTTTTCATTGTAACTTTGTGGAGAAAGTGTGGGGGGGGGAACCCTGAAACGTGGCCATATTCTTCCATTGCTACACTTACGGCTGGAGTCTCCATCTCTATATGATGGTCATAGTGATTCAGCATATCTATGATCATACTTAAGAGCTCATTTTCTCTAAGTATGTTCTGAGTCAGCATAGAAAGTACCACAAGGCCCTCATTGATAGCTGTGAAATCACAAGAGCAAGGTTATCACAATACCTACAATGTTAGTTTTCAGGAAGAGCTGGCTGTATGGTATGTAATTTTGGAACTGAAATGTATAATATTCAGCTCCTTAAAAAGAGCGTATACATTTTTTAAATAGACTTAATTGTTAAGTATGGGATTTTGGGTTTGTTTTGATTTGAGTTTTTTGTTTGCTTGGGTTTTTTTTGTGTGTGGGTTGTTTTTTTTCCTAAACTGCCGCCTAAATCTTTTTGGAGACTTCTGTAACTTTAATGTACCTGGGGACTATGTTATGCATTGCCTTTTTAAAAGAGAGAAAAAAGTTTTTAACAGCATTTTCCCTCTTGCCACATTATTTTAGTGCATCTGCTGTAAGGCAAGCATATTCCTGTCATTCTTTTATTTTTAGAAATAACACTGCTCATATCACCTAAGTGATCTATACGCATGACAAATAAATTCCCTTAATGATGAATTTAATAAAAAGAATTTTTTTAAAGATGTTTTTAGTGTCCAGTGATCTGATCAATGTGGCATTTCATATATTGTTAGCAAAACAATTTTTTACCATTTGTTGTGCTTTTACATTTTTAAACTCCCCATTACTTTGATGGAAAAAAATAGTTTAGAGTTAAAATTTAAGATTGCCTCTCTTTTTACTCACTGTAAAGAATCATCTTTTACTCAATAGTTTTCTTTTAGCAAATAGGCACAGTCTTAATGGCAGTTAAAAATAGTGATTATTAGTTGCTTGTTGTAATGTGATATGGATGACACGGAGTTAACATCACGTTCTATCTCACTCTGGGTATTGTTAACCATAAATGTTTATTAAGGGTATGTTGTAAAGCCCATTCTTGTCAGTGGAAAGATTTCTAGAAGCTTTTCTGGTCTCCGAGACCCAAACCCCTGTTGCTAGTAAATCTAAGCAACGTTACTGCTCTTAGTGAAACAGGCATGTGGCCTAATAGCGAAATGACTGTGGCCATGAAATTAGTCAGTTGATATACAGGGTGGAAAAAAACTCAGAAATAAAACATATGTTTGTAGAACCATTAATTGATAACCTCACCATGCTTGTAAGATGAGCATGAATCTAATGTTTAAAGAAAATTTAACAGCTATTAATATTTGAGGCAGCATTGGTAATGAAAAATGTTTTTCAGGTTAAATTAAAATGGACAATTTAAGACATACTTTATGCCACTGTCTATACAAAGTCTAAGAATAGTCTAGCCTATTCTACAAAAGCTTGAACTGATGATAATAACTCATTATAATGTCATGTTTTTATCCCTCAGTGTCAGTTTTGGTTTGAAGATGTGAGTGCAACAGTCATTAGAGTTAGCAAGTATTCTGCAGAATGCAAAACAAGAGAAGCAATAGAGACTCTCTACAAGCAATTCAATAAGTTTATTGAGCCTACAGTGCCTCAACAAGAAGAAAAAATTCAGCAGATTATAGATCTTGCTGAACGATTATACGGTGAGGAGCTCTCTGGTAATGTTTTGGGTGGTATAAAATGCAATAACTTAGGAGGAAGCAGGCTCCTAGATTTGTTAATTTAAGAAGAAAATCCCATAAAGTTTAATAAGCAAATCTTTTAAAGAATTGTCAGAACAAATATTAAAAAAAAATATGAAGTTACTCAACAGACTGGTAGTTACTTGGCTGTATACTTTTCTGTATACAGCCTCAGTTCGCCTTGAAATAAAAGTGTGAAAGTTTTTGTAATATTTATGAGCTTTGAATTAAGACTTTATTGCTTATGCTATCTCATAATAGGCAAACCTTTGAAGTCAAAGTATATTATAGTGATATACCTCAGTGCTGATTGATTTTTTTACATTAATGCTGTGAATAACTAGTGGTATTTGCCAATTTTTTTAAGCATTTTATTAGCAAAAATGTAGACTGTTATGTAAATGCTGTATTTGCAGTTTTATTGATTTGAAATATTGACTAAAAGAATGAACATCACCAAACTTAAGTTTTTTTCCCTGACTTGTAATGTTTATCTACTGATTGGAATTATTTTGTCCAAACATAAGATGACCATCCAAATGTGCATGGATAATGCATATCCTATCAATTGCAGTAAATCTGAAAAAATTCCAACAGAGTCAGTCCATGCTTTTAATTTCCTCTAAGTGTCGAAAAGACTATTTAGAAATCACTTTTTCTCCCTTCTCTCTCTCCTTTTGTTTCTTTTTTTATTATTTTCTATTGTCAAATTGTTTTACCTTTGTAGGTATTGAAGAAGGAAAGAAGTATGTAGAAAAAGCGGTATTAAAGCACAAAGAAATCATTAATTCTGTTGATGAGTTGTGTAGATCTCTGAGAGAACTTAAGGAGATTAAGGTATTTTTTTTAATATTCTGAAATTACTTCTTACTTTACAATACCTTCTGGATAATATATTGCAACTCCATCAACTTATCAGGCTTAATGTCTGAATCAGTTCTTTTAACTGAGGATTATCTATCGTAGTATGAAGCATTTCTTAATTGTTCATTTTTCCATTACATCAGGTAATGACAATAATGAATCAATGAAGTGCTACTTGTTCACTAAGTATTTCTCTTAGGCTTCTTTTTCTTGACTTTTTTCATAACTTACCATTTTCAAGCAACCTACGGGGAAAACGTCATAAAGTCTTTGAGTATCTAGACAAATACTTTTTTTTTTGTGCTGCTTCTTCTCTTGGTACTGGTAACGTAGGTTATAGCTAGATCTATAAAACCCATACGGCTAATCTTGGCTCCTGACTGGAAAAATAATGCCCAAAATCAAATTGTGTTAAAAACAAAGTAATTTAAATCATAAAAGCATGACTTAACACATAAATGTTAGAGAAGAACAGCAAGATTTTTAGTTTCATAGTGTGATAAATTTCTTTAAGTGTAATTTAGAATAACATCAACTGAGAGGAATTATGGAAGATGGCTGAGAGGGCTAGATTTCTATAATGAGTCTACTCCACATTCCCCCTCAAAGTATACATTAAAGATCTCACACATGAATCAATAGCTGATGGTTTAATTCTTCTGCAAAGTTGGAAGAGTTAAGATGCTCAAATATCTGCTCTTGTTGATGTTGAATGTTTCAGTTTTCTTTGATGGAATTATACTATAAAAAATGATGACTACTGAAATTATCAATTAATACACATAAAAGCAGAAAGAGAAGACAAAAATACAAATGAGTTCCAAAAGTCATTAGATGAATGGAAAAAAGACTTTGCCTTACACAGCAACCATAAAGAAACTTCAATATAAATGCCAATTAGGTTCTCAGACTCTTCCTCCCAATCCATGAGTTTGGATAATGCTATTGTGTGCAGGACAGTAGTTCCAGGTTATGTCAGAACAGGGCTTGAACCTTTGATCTATTTTGCTAGTTCAACATATTATGGAACTTTTCAAGGACAGTGGAATTTCAAAATAATTGTCATGTTTTACTAATTTTGCAAATTGTGAAGTTATCTTTCTTCAACAGAGTTGTTTGGAGAATGCTTTTTCTCACACAGAGCAATTCATAAACAGTTTACTGATTACTTTAACCTTTAATTTAGATAATTATTTTTAAAAAGCCAGTCAAAAGGAATATAATAAAAATTAATTTTAGGCAATAGAGGATAGTTCTGCAAATTTTTAAAAATTAATTTTTTTTATAATATATAAGATCTTATAATATATGAGATTTAAAAACTAATATTCATTTGGAACATAGGAGTATCACAACAGTTGATGTCTGTATCTTAGGAATGCATCATTCAGCAAATTATTGACACAATTAGGTGTCATGAGTTTTGGAATACCATGACTATGAATTCATTTTCACTTATTGTCATTTTTAAAGCATAACAAATTAAGGAGAAATGTTGTGTTGCACAATCTTTCCTGATTTTACATGGCTGTTAAATATCAGAAGAGAACAACTCTTGGATTTTTCAAGTGCAAAATGAAAGACTATGTTCTCATCAGAAAAAACATAGATTGAATGTATCACACATAATTTTTCACTTGTTTAATGATAGAATGGAAAATTAATAATGCAGCACTTCCTTAAAAGAACTTATTTAGGAGTGTAACTTTTGGCTGGATAGCTGAAGATGTGAAATGCACAAAATTGTAACTATGAAAGTTTTGGTTTTCCTTACGATGTGCCACTGTGGTGTTCTTTGGAATATGTAGATTTTTTTCTATGACAGCTTTAAAGGATTCATGAAGTCTTCATAAAATACAGTCCAGTCTGGTTGTCCATATTTGTGGTATGTAAGTACTCTGTAAGCAGGTGTGCAGATTTTGAGTCTGAAGCTAGAAATAAGTATTAGCCAAAAAGAATGGTAAAGTAGCTCATCTAAAGATCATTAACTACATTCATAGTGGTTATGGAATGTCCAGATGGAAAGTTGAAGGAGGGGAAGAAAGAAAGAGCAAATGTAAATTCTTCTTTGTTATGTTTTATGCTTAGAATGCATTCTCTCTTCTCCGCCTTTTAGACAAATTTGAACATTCAAGAGACTCATAAATGTCCCTTCCTTCCCTAGGACTGTTTTCCTGAAATCCTGACTTTTTTCTGGATTTGTTGTTTATTCCCTTTTTTCCAAATAGTATAATTTTCTTAATTTTTTTCTTTTCCCTTATGCATGGTACAAATTGGTTAATATTCCACAGATTCTTGACCAATTCTTCAGTCTTTGGTGTCCTATACTTTGCCTTGGAAAAGATCCACTCATATTTGAAAATTGTTGTCTTTGCTTGTCTAGGAATGAATGAATCAGGTTTTGCTGCCTATTTTTGTGATAAGCAATTTACACCTGTGCTGATGACAGATTTTACTTTTTTCCTACTCTCTTGTACGGAGCATGTCAGTTTCAAGTTAATATTTGCTACCTTTTATTGAGTGCAAACTTACTTAGTTTTATTTTCTTGTGGTAGAAAAATGAGTTTTCTGAAGACTTGGTTACTGTTCAAAAAGAAGAGAGAAATGGTCAAGAAGCATGTGAGATTATTATTAAAGCAGAGGAACAAATGCAGCAGGTTAGTTAGGTTTGGTGGTTTCTTTTTTGTTGCTTTTTTTTTTAAACTAGATTTCTATTAAATAAAATGTTTTGTGTATTGATAGAAAGTTTCTTGCTTTTCAGTCTTGAAGCCTCCCTTAAGATTAATGTCATGTAGTTGTGGTCATTTATCTTTTTTTTTTTTGTTACCCTTTTTCCTTCTATCCAATCTATATGTTTTTCCCTATGAATTTCATTTTTTTAGACTTCTTTTTATTTGCCTACCGACCTCTTTTTCTTTTCTGAAATAATACTTTTTTCATAATCTTTTACCAATTTTCCTCTGATCCTATTGTCACAGTATTCTCAATGCAGGCATCTTTGTGACTGTTTCCCCTTCCCCAAGGGAGAACACATTCTTCTCTCTCCTTTATAATACCACTTTAGGGAAGTAAAAGAGGAGACTGCTGTTAGGATTTTCCAGAGCCTCTAATATTCATATAACCCCTAGAGACAAGTTATGGAAGTATTTGAATTATAGGTATTAGGCTACACAAGAAGCCTCATAGCTCAGAATTTGAACTAAGTAACAGTGCAAATTATGATTCTTTGAATCATTATGGTCTTCCTCAGAACAAATAGTGTTTTTTAAACGTTTTTCTTTCAGATGTCATCAGCTAAATTGTTTACAAATTCAGAAAGCCTTACTGAGAAGAGATGTCCTACAAACACTAAACAGGTATTTGCTGTTCATGTTTATTTATTTTTTTTAAATTAAAACTGATGGGTGGTGTTGTGTACTCTCAAAGGAATTATAATCCTTAATTCATTGCTTCTCAAAAGCAATGGATATTTTTATAGATTGGTGGGCTTTGTCGTTGCATCTACAGTATTACAAATACACAATGCAAAAAAAGCACATAATTGCTTCAGTTTTGCAACAGCGTGAATAACAGGGAAGCAGTCATGGCAAAAGCATGATGGAACACAACTACAGCTGACAGCAGTTCAGGATGACACATCATGTCACAGATAATCTGCTGTACTGTTGGTAGAACACTATACATCAAACAAATAACAACTCGGCATCAAAAAGCCTTCACCCTCACCTCGAAACACTTAATTTACATTTCAGTTGTCCAAGTTTCATGCAGCAAAGATCGTAAATAAGTGTCAATGTATGAATTGTCTGTTGAGGACAATGCATAAAAGGAAATTAGATTGTGAAAGATCAGTATGCATTTAGAATGATAAAAATCCTAGCAGACAAGCATGTTTTATTCATGGATATACAGTAAATTAGTATGAATGGTTTCAAATTGTCAATAAATAAAAGTCATCTTATTAACACAGGCAATTATGAGATGAATGAAATTAATTCCTTTACCTTAAAGCACATTTTGAAGCCTTGGGATCCTGAATGTAAATATAATTAATTTACTATGTGAAATATTCTGGTAAATTGGAGTTGGTGGTAATATATTTAAGTCTTTATATGGGTAGGATACATTGGTAATTGATTTAGAGCTCTAAAGTTTCCATTTTACAAGCTGTTAACATAGACCAACACTTCAAGACATTAAATTGTGATGTTTTATAGAAATTTAACAAACATTAATATTCCCTTCAGTTCAATACAGAATTTTCCTGTAATCTGCTGATAAATCAAAATTGAGCTTAATTAATTTTGTTACCTCCATTCCAAGTCAGTGGGAGTTTCACCATTGAGTTGGAGCCCAAATTTCACTAAAACTCTTGTGATTGATCCGAAGAGCCCCCCTCAAGAGAATCATATCTCCCAGCAGATGTCCATAGCACTGTTTCCTATTTTGCTAGGCCACAGTTTTGCAAGTCCCTATCAGACTGTACCTCAGCTGCCAAGGGGAGAAGTCAAGCAAATATCAGATGTGAAGTATGGCAGCTATGGTGCCTCCACTCTTTTCATCACTCTATACTTCACATAAAAAAGTAGCAGGGTCTTCTTACTAGAGCTTTTCTGTCTTCCATTTCCATCCTTTCCAAGGAGACCTGTCCCATCCCCAGCCTCTTGTCTATGGAGCCAGTAGTCTCTAATTTTGTCTATACTCTGCAAGCTAGTTTTGTAGTATTAATTTGCTTCAGTAATAAATATTACCATCTGAAAAATGGCCTAGACCTTCTCATGTCATATTCATCCTCATGCTTCTTTGATCCCAGGTGGCACACCTGGATCATGCTACCAAAGTCCTCATGCTACCATAGCCTGTTTGACAGCTTGCTCGCCCGCTGCCCACCTAACATTCTTTTCCCCAATGTTTTCCTCAGAGATATTTTACAGTAATATCTTAAATAACTCTACTCAATTCTGTGATCTTCAGATCGGGTGACCATGAAACTGACAGCACATGCCCACACTAATATCCTAGGTTAGTCGCTGGAAGATTTCTACATTGTTGTGGCCTTTCTGTAGTTACCCAAATGTATGCCACTGTGGGTACGTGTGTGTAGGCTCCCCAATAGACATCATGAATCTGGACCACTGATTTAATTCAGACAGTAGAGACTGATTATTCAGAAATGTTGACATAAGTTTTTTTAAATATATCTGCTCAGAATTTAGCTTTCTAAATAATCTTTATACTTCTCAATATTTAATCAGATTAAATTGCAAGTCACACCAAAGCAGCCAGCATTTACTACTGACCTGCATATTAAAACTTCATTTAAGAAAGACTTGGAAATCTGCTCAGGCTTAAAACTGAGAAAGTTACTTAGAACACTGATAAAGGTAAAAAAAGACCTGGGTCAAATTTGCAAACCCTAGAAAAATATATTCTATTAATGTCTTGAAATTAATCCCTAAAAATAAAATTTTATTAGTAATAGTTTACAATTAATTAGAACCCCAATAAAGAAATGGAATACGTGGAAAAGGAAGACGTACTTATTGTTTTCTGAGTAACTGAAAAGGGGAAAAATGGACACATTTCACAAATTGGAAAGGCCATTATAACTTATCACGTTTATGTCTGTAATATACTCATACTGAAAGACACTTTGGGGGTCAGAGTTAATCAGCGAATGCTTGTGGAAAGTCCATTTAATACCCAGACTTAAACTTCATCTTGCAACTCAATAGACCACATTAAAATCCCACATTTCTTGCAGTCATTCATTTGTGGATCTGACATGAATCATGTGGATTTAAAAAAAAAAAAAAATTGTATTAACTTGGAAAAATATCTATATTAAAGCTACTATATCTACAGAACCAGGGCACATATGAGATTGTCTTACTTCTTTTTACTTTATTTTGTTAATTTTGTGCACTTTTTAATAGGTTATATTTAGAGCAACCAAGTGTGAATATGCATTTTTCTACTGGATACTGCCAGAGACCTGATTTGGAAAGCAATGATATCCAGTGTATCAGCCAATTGATTTGAGTGAAGAGTTAGTAGGTGATAGAAGCATTGAGTGATAGATTACATAATTTTTTTGCATAGAACTCAACAATGAGATAATAGCATAAGAAAACATTGTGAACATCTTTGCTGAGAGTGTCCTTTGTTTATAGAAAGAGGTAGTTTTTATTTTTTTGCTACTGTTATAATAAATCCTTATATATAATTATATTATCTGCTAGAATCTGTACAAACAGTTTGAAATTTAAGTTAGCTGCTGCAAAATTTTCTGATGAATTATTTTTTTCCATGCATTTCCTCCTGCTTCTCAGAAAACATTCAACTTAACTAGAAGAAATATTTCAAATATTATTGCTAGCTTCTGCCTGAAAAGGGGATGCATAGAATGATAACTCATTCCCTTTCTTTGTTTTTCTTTTTCTTCTTTCCCTTCTCTTCTTTCCCTTCCTAATTTAAGGAGAGGAATAAATTGGCTGCTATTCCAATTATCTGTCCAGCTGGTGAAGATCTTGTTTCACAGGATACAGAGCTGTCATCTTCAGCCAAAGAGGATAGTTTACAGACTGAATTCCTGGCAGAAGAAATACCCTCCGGAGATGAATATGAGTGTATATCACCTGATGATATCTCTTTGCCACCGCTTTCTGAGACACCAGAATCCAACCTTTTACATTCTGAAACAGAGCTAGAAGAGCAGTGCTGTTGTAGTTCTCATAGTCTGCATGTCAGTTCTTATGGCTTGCAAATGCAGAAAACCACTAGTATTAAAAAAGTGATGGAAGCGTCTGATCTCTTAACAATATCTGCTCGTGCTGATGCTACAAATAATAGAATGGAAAGCCCATCAGATCACATTGATAAGTTTTGTATCTTTTCAACAAATTCTCATTCAAAAGTCAGAACAGTATCTCCTTTGACTTGTAGCTTACAAGGAGTATCTGAAGCTAGCACTACTTCCTGCACTATAGATGCCAAACCAGTATGTAGCATGATGAGTGAAGAGTGCAAAACACATTTGCAACACCTTGAACTTTGTAACAGCACAGCAGAAACACAAGAACAATTGCATGACTTGAATAACTGTACTAAAACCCAGGGCAGGCTGCATGCTTTGCCTGATGCATTCTCAGGTTTTGTGTTTCACTCAGACACCACCAGAAGCTGTCAGAGGCAGATGGTCACCCGAGAAGAGATTAAAAGTTCATCAGAAAAGAACAGCGTGGCCAGCCTAACTGGACAGGCGCCTAACTTCTCCCAGCTTCTATCTAACAAAACCGTCATGGAAGGTTCTCCGGTAACTTTGGAAGTAGAAGTAACGGGATTCCCAGAGCCTACACTGACATGGTGGGTAGCTTATAATGAGCAGTAGTAAATACAGCTATTAGCAAGGTGCACTGAACCACTTATAACCAAATTAATTGATCTGTAGACTAGAGTAAATGGCTTGTATCCTTTCTACTCCACATCTCTGCATGATTCCCACCTTCAAAATAGCTTCTGATAATTAACCAACTTGAAATCATCCCTCTATACCTAATTTTATGAATAATGAGAGCATCAAACTACTGCAAGCACATGCAATGTCTTTATAAAAAATAGGTCATGTAGTTTTTATATTCTGGAACATGACATTCCACTTGTAGAATAATTTCTTAAAACATATGCTGACTCCAGATTTGATGTAAGTAAATTCACCTGCATTTTCTTAGAATCTTCACATTATTTATGGATGGATGGACAGACAGACACATAAATGTGCATGCATGCTGAAACATTTATATAGCCACACATATACATAGAGGGACACAGTGAGTCAGTAGTTGAAAACTTGAGAGATTACAGGTTAAAAATACCCACTATATGTCTACACTAAGAGAATCATTTTTATATTATATATCTGTATGCACTCTTTATCTCTCTCTGAATTGTTGTATATCTAATTATATTGCTTTATACTGCATTTGTGAGAAATACAGATGATGTAATATAAGCATCTTTTAAGATGACTTTTTAGAAATTCCCTTCCAAAGGGAGTAGAGACAGAAAGAGGGGCAGGTTTTCAATATTTTGGTAGTAGTCCTCTATGTGTTGGAATATATTCCTAAAATTTTACCTCATTTGCCATTTCTCCACTTATTCCATTAGAATTTCACAATGGAAGCCTTTCTTTTAATGTATTAAGGTTTGATATGCCTCTTACTGGAAATGTTTTAATGTTAAGATTATTATTGCACATTTAAAGAATTAGGCAAGCTATAAGCTTTTAGTAAGCTGAATTTTCTTCTGTGGCACTGGGAAAAATACTAGGCCACTGTAACTGGTGCTATACTGTGTTGGTATCAATAAAGCTACTTTGTTTAAAATTCTGGTATTCTACACTTTGAGGAGTATTGTTGGTGAAACAAGAGGTACTTTCCATTTTATTTTATCATAAGAAAGCATTAATTTAGCTAAAAATATATATAGTATTGGTATATGGTCTTTTAAAAATGACATTCAACTGGAAACATTTTGCATATTACAATTTTATGAAAATAAAAAAATGGCCTTCTGTAATTAAAAATTTACCAATACCATGTATTTTGGACTGATGTAGACTTTTTTTGGATATACTTGTGGAAATTCTGTGTTTTTTATGTTAAATGTAGCTTATGCTGAAGCATCATGAGGCAAGAAAAGTCAGAATTTTCTCTTACTTATGTAAATCTGGAATCAATACTAATACATTTTGATGGATCCTCAGGTTTTAGAATATGACACCAGTTCTCTGAAATAACTCCTGATACATTGTTCTATCCTGTTTGGTTATAGGAAACTAAGTAAATGTTAAGTGGACCAGGAGGGAACAGGTCCTTGACTGTTCCTCATACTGAAGACACAAGTTCAGAAAGTTTGTATGTTGCTTATGTATCTTAAGAGCTTATTCATGAGTTGAATGTGTATTGACCTTACTAGCAAAAATGTTTCAGTGCAAAAATGTTTCAGTACACAACTGATGGCCCAGGCCTTCATGCTACTGTCTCCAATACTGCAGTGAGACAACTGTGACTTGCCCATTGAAAACCATTTTCAGAACCACATTTTCTAGTATTAAGACTGTATTATCTAACAATTTGGATTGGTTAAATACTCATCCATATTTATATATAACTTTAAAACTAAGGAATGAGAGTAGAGCAGTGAGTTCTATCACTTGCTGTCCATGTAGTGTTATAGAAGTTGTCTTATTTGCAAAGTTCTGCTTGGCATACAGTAACGTCAATCTGACTTGAAAACTGACTCTCTGCTTCAGGTACAAGAAGGGCCAGAAACTGACTGCAGATGAGCACTTAAAGCTTTTACAAAAGGAGACAAAGCATACTTTGTTCATTCAGAAGGTGTGTGATAAAGATGCTGGCCTCTATGTTGTTCGGGCTAAAAATTTGAACGGCACTATCTCATCAAGTGCCATTCTCCACGTGAAAGGTAACAGGCCTATTACAAGAATAGACTGGATAATGTTGTGTGTCATCTATATTAGCATATCACTAATATACTGGCTATTCACAAAATGAGTATAATATTGACTGCACTGGACTTAATTCTCACATGCTAAGACAACAATAAATTTATTTTCTTCTGCATCTTTCACAATCTGTACCAAGCCACTTTTATGTCACACTCAATATATTGTTCGTTTCCTTAATACCAGTGTTATGTGTTTCTTTTTCCAGTGACATTGAGATAAAAAAGTTACAAAGGTTTTCTAGAATCTGAGGCAGAGTTTTGCTTTCTAAAAATGTAGGCATTACAAAGTGTTGGAAACAATTTTAATGGTTATAGGTATTAAATGTCAAGATACACCGAGGTGGAGTGCTGAGAACAACTTATATTCTATAATATACATTTTTTGCGGACGGGGTGTTGAAATACTTTTTTAACCATTGAATATATTATTTTGAACCACATTTTTCTTGTCTACTTTTAAAAGCTTTAATTTGTAGGATGAAGCTTCTTAGTAACGAAATTGTACCAGTCATGATTGCACTGGCAGAGATCAGTTTTAGATCTCTCAAAGCCCAGCAGATAGTCTCCATAAATGAAAGCTGCAGTAGTTCCAATAGAGTTGCGATCATTTGCACTACAAAGATTTGACCCAGAATCATCAGGATTTGTGTAAGTGGCACCTAGCATACAGTAGAACAAAACCCCCAAATGTTTAAAAAATGAGAGATTCTCATGTATTTATTTGCTTAGGCAGATGCTTATGATACTTTCTCTGCCTTCTTTTCTAATTAAAGATACAAATATTTCTAATAATCCACTAAATTATTAGCATTGATCAAGAAAGATAGTAGTTTATGAAGTGAATTTGTGAATGTTTAAAAGTTTTTAACATACTGATTTCAAACAATCAATCAAATTGGGGAAATACTCAAAATTATAATCATATAACCCCATTTGTTTTATTTCCTTCAAATAGAATTCTTCTGCAACTTCAAAGCTGCAAATCCAAACCAGGACTTTGTTCACCTACATGCTGCATTTCTTTCTTCTTTCTTGACAAAGACAACCACAAATATTATTTTATTTTAATTAAAGTAGTAATTTGTTTAAGCATTTGATAACAACAACATAAGTGTGCCAGTGTAAGACTTCATTTATAAATCCTCAAATATAACTTCTTTTTTTAGCTCCATTACTCTTTGTATTTGTAGAGTAAAAACAATTGAAAAACAGTTACGTGATTTTCCTGCAACTTTTGTATTACAACTGTGTTAGTGTGGAAAATTTATAGAGAAGAATTATTTACTTTCTCTTGCATAATTTGCTGAAATGAAGTATGCCTTTTACTGTGTAGTGTGCTATGAGCAGAATATATATTGCAAATTGCCAGGGGTCAGTGAGATTGAAGACTGACATTTAGATATTTTGGCCCAGTGACTGCAACTTTATTAAAATTCCTGTAACTTTGAAACGGGAGAAGTTCTCAAGGGAATATAACCTCACAGCAATACGAGAGGGAGCAGGGGGAGGAGGTGTTGGGTAGATGGGGGAACCAATCAATTTAACCAAAATTAAATTCTAACTAAAATTGATATTACTCTTGATGAACAACTTTCTAAGTTCAATCATCTCTCAAAAATGTTGATTCATAATAATCCTCTCAGGTATAAAACTCAACTATTTTCCTGAAGCATATTTTCCATTTCACAATTAATCTAATTTTAATATGATTTCGAATGTTTCAATTTTCATAAAAGTAAAATTTAGTTTAGTTTTTTTACCCCCTTGTGATTTTATATATGGTTGTTATTAGCATACAACAAAGAATTTACGTGAGCAAGCTTACTTGCAGACGTGGTACATTAAGCAATACTGTGGTAAGAGCAAACCAAAATGCCTCTCCTACTTGCTGTAAGGTTTTGCCTGCTGCAGAACTGACAGTACTTGATAACTTTATCCTGTTCGTAACTAATTTTCTATTTGAAAATGAGTCTTCTATGTGACAGCTGCCCTTTAATACTCTATTTTAACTGAGAGTTGTCATAATTCAAAAATTAAAATTAATCATGGATGTTCTTTTAACCTCTTTTTGTTTTTCCATATAACTTTAAATAATACCAGGACACTTTTAAAGGTATTTTTCCCTTCAGTATTGACGGTAAGTGAGGAGTGAAAGTAGAGATGTTCTCTTTCTTCTTCTGCCTTGACTCTGCCAGAATGAGGTTTTTAAATTAAGAATTAACTGTCATAAGGCCTGTGACAGAGTCATTGTAGCTCTACAGATGCGGGGCTCAAAGTTGCATCTTTGTTTTGACTTTTGGATCCTTCATGTTGAAAGTTCAGTGCTAGAATGGTCATTGTTCTTGTCCGTTTTATATGGTCGGTATGTGAGTTCAGAGATATGCATGTGACCTTTTTGATTGGAGGAGGGCCATTTGTTGAGCAAAACAACACTGTGAAGTGAGTCTCTGTCCTTCAGAGAGCAAGGCTAGAGCTATCATTCCAGCTCTGCTTGGGAAAAATTGTCCCAAACTCAGTTGTAGTTCTATCAAAGCAGGAGAAAAAGATGTGAACTTTTAATCATGTCATAGAGCAGGAATTGAAGGTAGCTGGATGTTGTTCTTGCTTGCACTTACAGAAGGACCGCTCATTGTGTATGATATTCATCTCTACAAGTTAAGGCAACAAAGGGACACAGAACTGCTGGACAAGCGTACACAAATTATGGGGACAAATTCTTTCCCCTCCCTTGTGAGGCCTCCTGATTTACATCCAGGCTCCTAGAGTATTACAAGGGAGCAGGCATGCAGACCTTTTTCCTCATAGACATTTGTATTAAATCCATTATTTATTCATTTAACCATCTTTAGAACAAGTGGGAGAGATGTCAGTTGCTTGCATTACCTGAGATTTGACAGCCAGAATACAAAGTCGGTTTACAAAATTGTTTGAGAGTAAGAGATGCAGCTTTGAATCCTAGTGGGATTTAGTCCATCTTTTTATTAATATTATTTAGAAGGTAACCAGTGATACAGCCTTTTATTGGAGTTTGGCTTACATTCCCAGTTCCCAGAATAACATGGAGGAATCTAAGAGGGGATGAGTTAAAAAGTAGCCTCAGAGAGAGAGCAAATTTTATTCCAATGTTTACAAATCTGTGCTGCATATGCCTATGAACAAGCATATTCTGCCTTCAGTAAAATTCTGAGGATCTATCATGCTACAACTGTCTATTTGAGTATACTTATGTTTTTCCCCCTTAGCAGAAAAATATTTAAAATCAATACATTGATTGTGTTTCTTCTGAAGTATGGTTTAAATAGTTCATTAAACCCCCCTTGTTGGTAAAGTTTGTATTTTCCTTACCTATTTTTCTGTTTTTTCATCATATTTTGAAAGTACTATTGATAGTTCATGAACCAAACACAACATAAAAATAGTTGGACTATTTATTTCAGACTTGATTTGATATTATATGCTCCAGGAAGGTTTTCCAGGTGGGGAAGCTTTATTGATGGGATGCCTCTGTAACTGTTCATTGCTATGATGTGGTGTTGAAACAGCACCTGTGCTCAATTTTATTGGCTGGAGAAAGATAATCTTACACCACTTGTAACTAGAAAGTCACTAAAGGAAAGCTGCCTGCTCCCCACAAAACTAGAAAAGCAGAACAGCATTGAAATACCACACTTGGTGAGTTAAATACTAATTTTCCAGCTTGAACCTTAAATGTTGTTTTGTAGCTGAGAAATTCAGTAGCCCGGATTTCAACACAGCCTCAAAGAAAAAAAGATGTCAAGGGTGTCAAGACAAAACAATATTATTCCACTGGAGTGGGGAGGAAAGATTAATGCAGAGTTCTTTGTACACCCGGATTAAAACTATATGGGTCTAAAGCTTACATGGAAGGTCCCTATAGAAAATGACCCTCAGTTTTGCTGTTCAGTTCAAAAGCAGCTGAAGTGGCTTATGATCTGCTACTACCAATGCATCAACTTTCATTATCACTCAAATGTGTTATCTGTGAAAAGTAAGCTTCCTACTACCGGACTAAATCCCAGAATTTAGTTCCTATTTAAATAGATAAGATCTTTCAAGTTTGACTAGTGAGAAGAGAGTGAGATTCAAATGAATCCAACTTTTAAAATCTAAGTGTGCTATTATTTTGAAAAGTTCTTATAACATTCATGCTATTGCTATATAACAGACATTGTGAAATAATACAAGGTCAAAAAAACCCCACCTTGCCACCTCTGAGATTGTTGTCATTTTTGCATAGTTATGTTATAAGTAATAAATACAAGAAAGTATATAAGGCCAGAAATTGCATTAGCACATCTGTAGATCTTAATAAATATTTGTAGAAGTATGTAATCCCTTTGTTTGTTAAATTTTTCCTCTGAGAATTTGAATGTTCCTGTGCTTTTTGGGTTAACAAAACTTGATTTTGTGATTATGGTATTACATCTACTTTAAAACGGGAATAGTTCAAAATACACAGTTTCTAAGGGGTATGTGGATTCCAGCCACATTTTTACCTGCTGCAAGAAATGAGATTAAAAAAGGAGATATTATAGATACCAGATACACAGCAGAATACTGAAAATCTTCTGGTTTTAATCATTTGCTTTTCAAGCAAAGGTGTAATCAATGCCGATTACTGTTGTGTTGGCTAAATCTCTCTAGTCTTACAACAAAAATATTATACTTAGGCATATATACCGACCTAGCCTCCCTTCCTCCTTCCCCATATGCAGACACCCATTAAGAAAGCAAGGGGTGAATGAGATTGCCTGAATACAAGGTGTAGAATAGTGTGAAGGGGTGTTTACACATGGTGAATAAATAGGGGGTGGGGCAGGGGGAATGGATTAATTTTTTTTATTTTTCAAAAGAAGTGGCCTGAGCCTGTCTGAGGGCCCAAGTATGAGTCAGTAAGCACAGGGCATTCCCCTGCTTGATTTGGATCAGATGTGGCTGGAGCTGCAACGGAGAAGTTGGAGAAATTTCTTTTTCACTTCAGCACAGCCTAATACTTTTCCTCAGGCTTGTTATTTCAGCAACAAACTGAAAAACAT
>JAOXNG010000064.1:34643826-34671644 GCA_028566535.1 Scolopax minor
TAATGTCTGCAGACTGTCAAGTGGCTGAATCATCTAATGAACTATAGAAGTAAACATCTGGGCAAGCAATCAACAAAGAAAGCTAAAACATACAGGAGACTGGTGTATTTGTTACCCCATCATCTGCCTTCTGCTTCCAGTATCTTTTGGGGATGATAAACTGCAGGTTATATGGCATATTCTCTTGCTTTTGTATGCACGTAGTGGGGAGGTGGCCAGGGAAGCTAAGTGTGCAAGAAGGTACCACTAAAGTACAGGAAAATAAAGGCTTGAGGGCTGCTTGAGCTCTGCTAAAACAAGCTTTTAGCGCAGGAGCACACATACATGCTGACAGTACATCTCGGCTAGCTACAGAGCTGATCACACACAAGCTTTCCTTAGTGACTGCAGCAGAAGCGTTGGCTACACAGGCCCTAACCCTGCCACCAGCAAATCCCAGCAGAGGGATCACAG
Organism: Scolopax minor; assembly: GCA_028566535.1. NCBI lineage: Eukaryota > Metazoa > Chordata > Aves > Charadriiformes > Scolopacidae > Scolopax > Scolopax minor. The sequence goes on from JAOXNG010000064.1 coordinate 34,644,280, forward strand.
TTGAATTTCTACCTCCATACACTTACATTGACTTATAAAAGATACTTGTTGTGAGTGAATCTTTACTAAAGTACCTGGAAGCATCTGCTTCTATCCGATTCTGATACTGCTGTACATCGGCCTTGAAGGAAACAAACTACTGTCCCAACTCATGTCCTGCAAGGAATGAAGGACAGCTGCTTTCCCCTTGACCAACTGCTTGTGCCTCAACCTCATAGGTTTGACACAGGAGACCCCTATACCAAGCACACTGTTCCAGTGGATGCTCTTTTTATCTGACATCTTCTGAATTGGGACCCATTCTACAGCAAAATGCCAAGCTGTAAACATGGGAGGAGAGGCAGGCTCCCAAATTCAGCACAGCTGGCTGAGACTCATCATTAGATTTTAGTGTTACAGAGTCACAGAGTTCACAAACCTGTGCTACTTACCTGGTGTGCTTGTTGAAGAAACCTTAGAAGTTGAAGACTCTGATTCTTCCTGATTAAAAGGGAGGAGAGAAGGAGAAGGGGAAGGAGGAAGAAGAGAGAAGGAAAAAAGCATGATATGTGAGATCAGGAAAAAAGGACTCTTGTGAATCTAAGAGATTAATTTCAACTGTTCAAATATTTATTCCATTTTTTATATAGATTTAAATGGTTCTGCTCAATTGTATGTATACAATGTGCAAGTACTTCACACTTCACAAAGTAGTGGTTGTGTGCGTGTACATATATATGGTAAAGTATAAACAATCTCTCAGGTACACCATTAGATTCTTTCTTATAATCTAGTATTGAATAATGTGAAGTAGATAAAATTTCTCAACTCACAGTTTTGTCTTCTTTCTGCTCTGGTTCTGTTGATCCCTTTTCAGCAATTCTTCTCCTATAAGCAGAGACAGAAGTTACCAAGATCATTATGGTTTTAAGAAGGAAGAATGTTGTTTAGCGTAATTAAAGATAACACAGCTTGATAGCTTGATAATTGAAAAATAGTGTTTAAAAAAATACTTTCAAGGACAAAGCCCTCCTGCCAAAGCAATTGTGCAATTCTTTCTCCTCTTGAAGTCTGTATCCCCTCCCCTGCTGCTGCACAAAGACTTACACAGAAGAAAAGTACTCGATTACACTCAAGTGAAAACAGCTATTCACTAAACATTATCAACTTCACAGAGCAACCACATGAGCAAGCCCATGCTTATTTATCTGATCCTTCACCAGCTGAAAAAAGGCACCCAAAATCCTCCCTCTGTGATGACCAAGTAGCTGGAGCACATGAACAGGTCCTTACCTCCTGGCCAGCAGGGCACTCATTTCTTCCATCAACCCACTGCCTCCCAAGGGAAGGGGTCCATTTCCACGGCTACTCTCTGTTTTAGATGAAGCAGAGCCGCCACCTCCTCCACTTGAACTGGAGGAGTCTTCGCCCTTTGTAACACACAAAATAACAGGAGATGTGCAAATAAAATGATAGCAGACAATGAAAGAAGGAAAAGTTCACAGACAAGAAAGAAATAACTGTATAGAGAACGTGATAAGCTGGTAGTACATCCTGTAACACTTTTTTAATAATGAATTAAGCCTACCCCAAAAGTCTTTACACTGCTATGCATCTTGAAGAAAAATTACAGCCAGTTCAGGAAGACAGGATTCAGAGATGGGAATCAGAAAAAAGAAACAAAAGCTCAAAACATTAATAGTGTTTGATGTTAATGTCTGCAACAATGATTTTTTCTAAAATCATTTAGTGTTAGGAAAACTACTTAACTTAGCTGGAAGTTCTGATTTTTTACTTTTTCTCCAAACTATTGGGCTGGATAATTTTGTTAGCAATACCATTAAGATACTAGCAAATAAATGAAAAGAAATATCTCACATGCATCCATTCATCCCCCTCATAATTTTGAACTTCTATTCTTCAACAGGACTGCCAAACACTACAGTCCAGTCATTATTCAAGTGGTTCCCTAAATGCACTAGCCTGTACAGTTGTCCTATTGCTCTGTGCATCCCTTTCTAAAAAGGAAATTTCTTTACCACTGTGTCACTGGATGTATAATCATAGGCCTGTGCCTCCACCCTTACACTTTACTATAATTGTAACTAGCAAGTGTTATGGTGATTTTGGATATCTGGCATTTCATAATATCTTAATCTCCTTCTGTCATCCTTTTTTGTTTAGGTTTCCCAGTTCCTGAGGTGAGCTGGTATCGGGATGGCCAGGTTCTCTCTGCTGCAACTCTGCCCGGTGTGCAGATCTCGTTTAGTGATGGCCGCGCTAAACTGGTGATCCCCACCGTGACAGAAGCAAACAGTGGAAGATACACCGTACAAGCCACCAATGGATCTGGGCAAGCAACTAGTACTGCTGAGCTGCTTGTCACAGGTATCAAACAGCTAAAGAAAGGCACCTCTCACGGCTAGCTATGGGAGAAAGTGAGCGAGAGCAGATGCGTCACAGATAGTGAAAAAGTTTGGATTTGAAGTAAATTTGAAGCAAAGAAATAACAAACCAAATTCTTTTTCCTAAAGAAGTCTAGAATTCAGCCTATATTCTCCCCAGTAATTTCTAAGAGCATCCTTTACATCTTAACTGTGTGAAGTTTAATCTTGTTCTTATAAACTCTTAATGACAATTGCAAGCTTCTGGGTTAGCCCTGCTGATCCGTTACATTGGCTACATTCAAGCTACACATAGAAAAAGGTTAAAGTGCTACAGGATGGAGCTTTAATGATATTTAATGATGTAAATGATATTTACCAAAGTAACTCTCATAAAAGGCCATACTCAAGAGACTGCACTTACTAGCTATGGATCTCTAATTGTAGAAATATTTGCAATCATGGACATAATCAGAAATATCAGGAATTTTAAATACATGAAAAAAGTTATGGGTATTTGCATTTTGGCAAATCATCTCTTAATGTTTTGAATGAGAATGTAGTACCATCTGTAAGAAGTATGTGAAAGAGAAATAGACCTTATGCACTTCAAGTAATGAAAATATCCAGCCCTTGCAGTTCTTTTTAACAGACTTTATTTTTATTCTGTTTTTTTCTCAATAAAACTGTAGCTGGAACAGCACCACCAAACTTCTCACAACGACTACAAAGCATGAGTGCAAGACAGGGAAGTCAAGTTCGCCTTGACGTGAGAGTGACTGGAATCCCTACACCTGTGGTGAAGTTCTATCGGGATGGAGTAGAAATCCAAAGCTCCCCCGATTTTCAAATTTTACAAGAAGGAGACCTTTACAGCTTAATAATTGCAGAAGCATATCCTGAAGACTCCGGTACCTATTCAGTAAATGCCACAAATAATGTGGGACGTGCTACTTCAACAGCTGAATTGCTAATTCAAGGTAACAGAGATGAAGTTGCAAGCCATGAAAATAAGAGATCATTCATTGTTGTAATGGTGCAATACGCACCACTTCATCAAAGTTATATCAATAGGTTCATTTATAACTTCTTTCTCAAGGGTTATTAACTTACTGTGAAGAAACAGTGTTGGTGAAATTTACCAAAGATTTTTGTCTGAGAATTTAAAAGGTCTTTTTCTCCAGAATGAGTCTTCTATAATCTGAGGATACAGTAGACAGAAAAAAATGTGGGATACTTTCAGTTTTCTCTTTTTGTTCTGTAGATTTCTCAAAGTTGTATTTTTCAGCTCTCTTTGATAGAATAGATATATAATACTGCACAACTGTACCTGGTCTTGTAAATGAGCTTGGTAAGGATGAAGGCAATTCTTAGATAGAGGAGAATTATGGCAGTGAATTATTCTACCAAGAGCAGTCTTGATTAGATTTCACCTCAGTTATGCTTCCAGACTGTGTAATCATTTGAGATCCAGGACTGATTGTGAACAAAAATGTGTTTTGGTTTGATTTGTTTGGTTTTTTTCCTAATGATGTAGTAATGCAGAAATATTGTTTCAACTGTTTTTACTATTGTGTGTCTATAGATACTGCAGGAAAAGGAGACAATTGCTTAACTCTTTCTCTGTTTTTTATATACATTTATATGTAATTGACCATTATTTTATTTCTGCAACTGCTTTTTGTTTGTTGCCAAATGCAATTCTCCCAAACATGTTTTCTTTTCCAAAAGGTGAGGAAGAAGCCGTCCCTGCTAAAAAGACAAAGACAATTGTTTCGACTGCTCAGATTTCACAAACAAGACAAGCTAGAATTGAAAAGGTATATTTTTCAAAACCAAAGCAGGTAAGATTAAAATGTGGATGATTAATTCTACAGAATCTCAGACTTCTTTTCTTGATTTCATTGTAGAAGATTGAGGCCCACTTTGATGCCAGATCACTTACAAGTGTTGAAATGGTCATAGAAGGTGCAACAGCCCAACAGCTCCCACACAAAGCACCTCCACGAATGCCTCCTAGACCTACATCAAAATCACCAACCCCACCAGTAATTGCTGCAAAAGCACAAATGGCACGACAGCAATCACCATCACCTGTTAGACAATCACCATCACCTGTAAGACATGTCAGAGCACCAACACCCTCACCAGTAAGGTAAACTTACTATTCTTTCAGACAAGGTTGCTTTTTGAATCACTTTCACTTATAGCAGTAATACTGTAGAATGAGAGCACAGTACAAAATGGAAGAAGGTACTGACTGAGTTTATTCTGATTGTGATGTATAATGTACTATATTTGCACTGCTATAGAAGTGTGTGCTTATGTAAATTTTCCATCCCATATGGAAGAAAATAATTTAGACAATAAATCACATTTGATTGCTCTAAAACCAGCTGTAAATAGCACTCAAAGTTCCAAGTTCATGCTGAAAGAGAAAACAATAGAGTGCTTAGCCCTTGATTATTTTTTTGACGAACAGAGAGAAGGTAATGACACTGGTGAGTGTCAAACAGAATGTAAAGATATGTAAAAAAACTATGAACACATGTTCTATGTGTGCTTGTAATGGCTGCAGAAATAGTGTTTTGAAGTTAGGTAAGGTAAATGTGGTTATAGAAAGATGAAGTCTAGCTCTGCTGCATAGAGGGAAAGTGAGGGATTTGAAGAGCAGGGCTCATGGTCTGGGTGACTCCAGGATGTCTGTGCTGAGAGACAAATAAAGAAAAAATTGCTTTGGATATCCTGCAGTTTCAGCATCCTGAAGCACCAGCATCACGGAATGTCTCCAAGGTGAGTTCCTTGAGGAGTCCCATTTAAATTGACAGAGCTGGGTATGCTGCTGAATTTTGCCCCATTGGGAATAACTTGTAAGGATAAGAACTGAGGAATTGATAGTAACTAGCAGTAACTACCTGCATAGATGAAAGAATAATTCAATAGTGCCATCTAGAGTGCCTATGGAACTAGGACTTTGTACTTCCCTGCTAGTCAAGCCACTTTTTGGCATACAACACATTAGCAAATAAATCTAGACATTCATGTGATACTGCTGCCCCCTATTGCTGCAATTCATTAATTCTATCTCGGAAATGCAGCATTAAAAAATGGCTCTCAGAGAAAATCTAAGTAAAAAAGCCTGCTATACCATTTTGAGAAATACTTTAAAACTCTCTCCTAGGAATGGAATTGAATTTTTGGAATATCAAAACTTAGAAACTAGCACTTGCCAACTGTCTACCAATTTTGTGGCTTCGATTTGCAAATATAAGTATGGGAAAAAATATAGTCCCTGATCAGCTTGCCTGGAGGCTGGCACATGTAAGGATAATGTGGAAATGAGGTGTGGTGCAGGAGTAGATACAGTTACACTGTTGCTAGGTGGCTACCACATGCCATTTTTTACAAAGAGGGTTAGTCCAATCATTCACAACCCATAAGCCTTTTATATTATTCCTATTAGGAGAATTAAGATAGAGCAAATAGAAACTTACTGTGTGTTTTTATATTTTAAATATACGTGCTTGAGAGGAATGCGCTTAAATATAGGCACTTATTTCTCTTTGGAAATCTAACTACGATATTGCAAAGATGTGTTACAGTTATGAGTATGACAAAAACAAAACACATATTAAGCATAATGTTAAAAATAGGTAAGTGTAATTTACAAGTACAACACCTCAAAAACCTTCTAAAAATCTACAAAGTACGGAAGATACCCTAAATGGGAAGCGAATTCAAATTCAGGCCAAGGTTTTTTATATAATTGTTGTTATATGACACTATATTAATTATATGAATACTTTATTTTTTCATTAGGTCAGTTTCTCCTGCTGGAAGAATCTCCACCTCACCTATTAGACCAGTGAAATCTCCATCTCCAATCCGTAAAACACATGTAGTGACAACAGCAGGGGCCGAAGTCCTTCCTCCTTGGAAGCAGGAAGGATACACGGCAACCACAGAAGCCCAGATGAAGGAAACAAGAGTATCTACAAGCACTACCCAAATCAGAACTGAAGAAAGATGGGAGGGGAGATATGGGGTCCAAGAACAAGTTACCGTTAGCGGTGCTACTGCTGGTGAGGCTGCAGCTGGTGCTAAAGAGGTAAAGTCTATTTCAAGGATTAAGGTTTTGCTTTATGTGTGGACTCACCACTGCTGAATAGATCTGCTAAATGGAATCTGAGAGGCTGTGTATAAAACATGTTTGTATTTGCTATTGAGAGACTTCTGCTGCAAATGCTTCTTTGCAACATTCTGTCTCTGTACTTGTTGTGTGCTTCTGAATGTATGCAACACATGAAAAAATGTCTTTTGATGTGACTAATATAGGTGAGAAAGGACAGTGACAAAACAGCAGCTGTTGCTACGGTTGTTGCTGCTGTGGATCAAGCCATGGTGAGAGAACCAGCTCCAAGTGTTGTAGAGCAAACTGCTAAAAGGACAGCAATGACTGCAGTCCACGTTCAACCTGTTCAGGAGCAGGTAGAAATAGAGCACAGACATTTCATGATTTCCCTTTTCTTCTCTTCATCCCACATGCAAGCAAGGCATGATTCACCATGAGGAATTAACAAGATATTACCCAGTGCACCACAAAAGCATGCATACTCTTACAGAGCACCTGGACTGTAAAGGAATGTTCTTGGATCACTTATTCTATTGCTTTCCACCATAGCAGGATTGAACTAATTATTCTTAAACTCTTCTTAAATATAAGAATGCCTTCTGTGAAAGTGATCCTTTATTACGCCCTGTCATTTATTTTCTAACACTATTCTTACTCTGATGAATTTTTTTCTCTAATATCTCATTTATCATTTCCACACTAGCAATGAAATAATTTTCCCTTAGAATTTTTCCCTCATTTGCATTCCTGTCTTATTTTTCCTTTTCCTCTTCTTTTGATGATCAATTTGTTAAAATGAATTTTAAGGGTTTGCTTTTTCGTTTGTTGCTATAAAAATCAGGTGAGAAAAGAGGCAACAGTAGTAGTTACCAGTGATAAAGCAACAAAACAAACAGTAATATCGAGAACTAGAGAAGGAATTGTTACTTCACAAGAACAAAGGCACATCTCTCATGAAAAGGTGAATACAGATATTACCTATGATTGTCATACTCTACCTTCTTCAAATAATCTCATATCTCCGAGATATGAAAAAAGACAAGCCTATAAACAAGGCAAATGGCATACCATAATGTAATTATGTATTTTTTTTTTCTTTTATGTGTTCACTCTTCTAGTTTACATTGCTGTCATTCTCCTGTTTCTCCTTGATGATGACTGCATTTCATTTTTTTCTTTCAGTTCCATTTTTAATATTGAAGAATGCCATTGATGAATTGGCAAAATATTGGCTTAGAAAAAAATCTATTTTTTATATATTTTATGGTAATTTACTAGAAAGTATTCTTAATCATTTAAGGAATTGACATGTTGGAAATACCTTTTAGATTTTCCATTTTTTTTCCTGATTTTGTTTCTAAGCTTGCTATTTATAGCCTGCTTTGTTTGTTGGCAGCACAGGGTCGGAAAAATGAGGAAAAACTCATTCTGCATTGAAATAAATTTTGAAAATATTGATAACTGAGTGGAATTCAGATGATTTTAGCATGTGATTTATCAGACAAATGTGATTTAATGGAAGACCAGCTTTTATAGAGAATTGTACATTTGCATTCTAGCTGAAATTTGTGAGGAAGTGTAACCTATCTTTAAAGTACTGAGAAACAGAAATCCACCTGGGCAAAAAATTACGTGTTTATGTGCAGATTACATCTAAACTTCTTGGCAAAGTAAAAGTTACCTAAAATTTATTTTTAATATCTTACACTTTCCCAAACTGGTTATGATGCAGAACAGTTTTCCTCTTATCTGATTTCAGTACTTTATTACTATTTTATTACTGCTTTCAGTAGCAAAGCAAGTATTTTTATGCTAAATGTATATAGATTTTATAAAAAGTCTGTTTAAGTTGTTGTTGTAGTTTCCAGACTAAATGATTCAGAATTTCAGAGTTTTACGTTTTTCCTCCTTTTGCATGCTCTTTTCCAAACGTATTGAAAAACACATACCTTATATTTTTAAATAATGTATAAATTAAACTTCCTTATTTACAAACATCCAGATAAGAAAAGAACCAGAGAAAACTCCAGTACCCAAAGTAATAATTGCCACAGACAAAGCCAAAGAACAAGAAAGAATAGCAAAAGCCAGAGAAGAAATATCTACTAGACATGAGCAAGTGCACATTGCTCATGAAAAGGTAAATAAATGTTACAGATGTTTAGTTCATTGTTATACTCTAATAAGTTTACAGAACCTCTTTCTTCATGAAATATGCTATATGTCTGTTCTGCTTCTTTATGAAGAGAAAGTTACAAAATGAAAAATTTATAAATCAAGATATTCCAGATATAGGTCCTGCATTGCAGGTGTGGTTCTACTGACTCCATAGCAGCTTTCTCCACAGAGGAAGAATGCAGCTACCCTTCCTTTGAGCCTTATGGCTTTTATTTCTAGCGTACACAGAATTTCATCTGATACTTAACAACTTTTGCTTTTTCTTTGAAGGTAGATTTGTGAAAGCAAATTGAAAAGGTTATTTCTCATTATATATTTTGGTGTAGACTTCTACTTAATGAAGTTCATATTTGTGTGAGAACTGAATGCATCTGCTAGACCATATTGTGGAACCATTATTTGTTGGAGTAAATGATGAAGTAGTTCCATCTACTTACAGAATCAAATATTAAGTCAGTAATACTCATTTTTAAGCAAACAGTTTCTACAAAACTTAGCAATGATATATAAAAATTAACTAGGATATTGGATGGTTCTTCTCTAATTCACACACAGATTAGTTCAATGTGTTAATGACTTTGATTCCACTTTGTTCAGCTAATATATAAAGTAGACTATAGCTTGGCTTGTACAAAGGAATTATTTAATTTCTCAGGTAATTTTTCTCTTATTGATGTACATTCCAAAACCTTATCCCACTTTCCTGAAAAGCTGTGTAACTTTGACAACCGGCATAAATGATTGCTATTATTTTTCTTTACCATAAAAACTAGATAAGAAAGGAAGATATGAAACCTTCTGTACCTAAAGTAGTAATTACCACTGATAAACCCAAAGCACCGGTCATAATATCAAAAAGTAAAGAAGGAATTACTACACAGCAAGAACAAGTGAGCATAACCCATGAAAAGGTGAAGCACTATTACAACCATATTTGGTTTTTTATCCTCTCTTCTTTACAAACCTTATGTGTCCCTCAAAAAATACTAACTATAATTTTCAGGCTCTTTTTTAGAAAAAAAATATATATTCCAAACTTACAAACTCTTTTTTAAAAAAAAAATATTCCAAACTTACAAATTAAAACCACTGCTAATTAGACTATATTATTCCATCTCTATCTTTCTCTTCTAACTGTTTTCATTAATAGATTGTGTGTAATTCCCTTCTGACTTACCTTTGGAATGAACTTACTGACTCCTGAAATATATTTCAGCTTTTTTTAAAAAAACATCTTTACTTATATTTAAATAGGTGTCAGAATGCAACAGTACTTACCAGTATACATATAATACAGAGCTGTGTGCAGTGCACAAGGATCTAACCCCTAAATTATCCTTCCCTTTTCCCATTCAAAAATTTTCCCATTGTTCAAATTTATTTCAAGATAAACTGAAAGATAAACTGATAACTGAAACTTTTATTTCTGCTATAATAATTAGATTAAAAAGGAAGCTAAGAAAACTACTGTAGTTCCGAAAATAATTGCCACTGATAAATCCAAAGCACCGGTCACAGTGTCCAGAACTAGAGAAGAAATTACAGCCAAGCGAGAACAAACTCATCTAGCTTATGATCAGGTGAATAAAGCTGCTGCAGATGTGAAATGCACTGTTACAATTTGTTTTATCTGCAAAACTCACCTTTTAAGACCTACTGGGGTACAACAGTATGCCCTCAAATTGATTCCTGAGAACATACCTGTTAAGTGGGATGATTGACAAGTAATAGAGTCGGTGTGATTGAGTTTCTAGTGATAAAGAGTTTTAAGTCTCATCCTGTTATGAAATGCCACTTTTAACACAAAAGTTGAGTTTCTCCATGAAAGCCTACTCCATACTGGTGACTTTCAAGTAATGTTTGCTTGCTCAGATTTTTGTACAAGATGATTCCTTGCAATTTTTTGGTTGTCAAATGAAAAAACTTCTCCATTAAGGTTTGAATTATATTGTTCTTTGTAAAATAGAAACTTCAATATCCATTCAAGTCTCTCCAGTTTATCACATCTGACAATCAGACACTTGTTGACATGGCTTTGTTCCAGTAGGACTCCAACAGTAGGAAAGATTTTCTAATATAGCCAGGAATTCTCATATGTGGAAGAATAACATGCCTGCCAATAGCTTTTATTTAAAGTCTGTCTATAGCTTCTTTGTTAGAAATAGTATGATACATTCAAAAATACCTTTATAAAACATAATTAAAAGAGCATAGCATATAAAACTCACTCAGAGGAGACAGAGGTTAAGAGACTAGTTACTTGTTAGATGATACAAGTTTAGGGCAAAATTCAAGTTGATATAAACAATACTGAATAAGAGATACCTTTTACCTGAACACTACTATAATAATAAAACAAAATCTCCGTAAACAATCACATTTTGGTGTTGCTTAAGTTATTTTAGTTTAAGGTGATAACAATTTTAAAATCAGAATAAAATTATCTATGATTTTGTTTTCCATCGACAAGGCATATATTTCATATGCTTTGTTGCTATATCCAGATGAGGTATGACAGTAATAATAAGCACCATAGTAACAATCCTATAACCTCCTGCTGGTTGACTGGGCAGAAATTTGGACCCTGATAACATAGAAGTTGACGGTATTTATGAGGTATTAGAAACAAATAAAATTTCTGATACAAATGCATTATTTCCAGTTTTTCAGCTCTATTTTCCTTCTTTTGTAAAGTAATTTTAGATAGATTAGCACTGAATTAACAGATATGCCTGTGGTAGAAATTTTTATGGGTATATTCCTCAGTAAATATATTCACATGAGATATTAGACACATTCTCTACAAAATAAGTAGCATCTAACATTTATATGGAGTTGATGAGCATACTGACTGAAATTATATGCACGTTTACATACCTTCTTTACTCTTAGATGAGTAGCCATTAATGTAACTATAAAGTATTGAAAGTGGGCTTGCATACAAATATTGCGTATAAAGCACACAGATATATATATGTTCTGAATATGCATAGACAGAGCTAAGAAAAAATATGTCTTTGAATTTACTGACTCTTCAGTGGTTTTGGGGGGAATATATTTGATGATTACATTATTACTTTTGTACATCTATGCACTCTTTTTTTGGAATATATTTAACTGAGCATTATACATATAAGTATTTGGCAGATATGCAAGCCTTTAATATAATGATGAATATTTGTATTAATTCCATCAATGTTATCTGTAGACTGAAGCTGGAAAAAAGGCTGAAGCTGTAGCTACAGTGGTTGCAGCAGTTGATCAGGCCCGTGTTCGATCACCCTGGGAACAAGAACAAGCAGATGAAGCTTATGTAAAGCAGAAAACTTTGGAATATGGCTATAAAGAGCAAGTTGCTGAGGCCCCAGCAGAACGTCATATTGTCACTAAAGAGGTTAAAACTGTCTATGTTCCTCCTGAGAAACATATCTCAGCTGCTGAAAAGAAACAAGTTCATATATCTACAGAGGTTAGACTCAGTTTATGTTACATTTTTTTCCAAAAACTATGTCCTAGTGAAATCTGTTTCAGTTTGAAGAAAATCACATTCCCAACAACTTTTTTCATTGCTTTGTGTAGATAAAAAGAGCAACAGAAACTGAGAAAACAATTCATGTTGAGCACCCACGACCCCGCACACCAAGTCCTCATTTCACAGTCTCCAAAATTGCTGTTCCTAAACCTGATCATGGATATGAGGTAAGAAGTGAAAACTGTGTCCAAGAAGAACAGCACACTTGTTGATAATGACCAATTGGTTGCCCATTCCATTTAACTTTTCTTCCCACTTTGGTATGGTGCTTTCCCAAGAAGAACAATTGTATGCTTTCTACAGCTGTTGTGTTGGCTTGTTTAACTAATAAAAAGCAGTGCTGTAAGGAGACAAACGAACTGCTAAAATTCTTTCTCCCTTGGAGATTACTACATACTAAGCTAGTTTGTAAAACGGAAAAAAATCCAGACAGCAAAATATGACACCATCTGGTTTTAATACTATTTTTTGTATTCTTCTGTTCAAATCCTTCACATAACTTTAATTAATTTTCTCTTTCAAGCATATTTTCTCTCTTCACCTGGACTTCAAAAATGAACTTTTTCCTTCAAACATAATTGAACACTATAAAAATGACCTAAAATATTTTTGTCTTTAGAGATTTATGTGTTTTCCAAAGTTATCACATCTACAATAACATTTTGAAATCTCTTCAGTTATTTTAATCACTGACAATTATGTAATTAGTAGTATTGTTTATTGCAGTATCAGACTGATTAAAAGGAAGGCTAAGGCCTCAAGTGAATAAATTTAGAGGACATTTCTCATGTTACACTTAAGAGCTTCTTGACCATTTAAAGATCTAATTATAAAATAAAAGATAAAATATTTGAATGTTAGACACATCAACAATAATAATATAAGGATATTATATTTCTAGTATTCTACTACTGCAATCTCTCATTAGAAGTCATTTTTGTATAAAAGCTTTTGCAGTGCCAACATATAAGTAACTAAGGAATCAACTGGTGGGTATGCAATCCACTCAAGAAATACACTGTCACCTCTGAAAACAAGAGAACAACAAAGCTGTAACTCTTTCTCTTCTGTTCCCTAGGTTTCAATAGCTGGATCTGCCATGGCTACTCTGGAAAAAGAGTTATCAGCTGCTTCTGCTGCGCAAAAGATAACCAAGTCCGTGAAACCACCTCAGCTAAAGCCACATGAAGTCAGGATAAAAGCAGAGCCTGTTCCCTCTCCACAGTTTCCCTTTGGAGAGGCTGCAGAGACCTATAAGAGTCTCTATGACATTGAGACTAAAAAAGAGACAGGTATAAGCTTTAAAGGTGAAGCAGTGCAGGAGGAACACTTGGTGCTGCGGAAAGAAGATGAAGCAAAGGTATGTTATTAAGCAAATTTCCATCACTTTGACTGACTTTCCTCTTAAAAAAGCCTCATTTGCTTTCATCATTGCAATTTTCTACTTGTAAGGCATTCTGCGAACTTTTATTTTTGTTTTGTCACACAAATCCTTCTAAGGACTTAATATTCACTGATGGCAAAAAAAAAAAAGAGTTCTCTTGGCCTAATTTCTTTTCGTATCTAAATTCTGCTGTTTATGTCCTGAGTTTTCTTAGTTGTTGATTAACTGTGCTTTAAACAACCTAGGTGACGGAAACTGCCAGAGTTCCTGTGCCTGCAGAAATCCCTGCTACTCCACCCACCTTGGTCTCAGTAAGTAATTTGTATGTTGGTTGGGGGAGTGACACTATGTTCTTTACCCGTTTTGTATTCTTTTATCTTTGAAAGTCTGACCATGAAAATTTAGCTCTATTTAATCTTTTAAACTCCGTATTAGACTTACTCAGCTAGACGACTTATCTCTGATGCAAACTATTCTGAATGACTCTTGTGGGCATGATTCTTCACAATTATGTCCCATAGCAGATTGACCTTTGCTGCAGTGAAACAATTTCTCACCATAATCTGGTGAGATTCAATCAATCAAATTTTTCAGTTTCTTGTTATTAACAGTAATGTTGTTATCCCAAATCCAGTTTCAAATAATTCCCTTTAGATAAAGCCTCTTTTTTTTTCCTGCATATAATACTGAACTGAACACTGTTTTGAAGTAGACATTAAATTTTCCATTCAAATAGGCTTTAGTTATCTAATGTCTGTTTAGTAGTGAAAGTATATGATAACTATGATACTTATTTCTCATCTTACAGGGACTCAAAAATAAGACTGTGACTGAAGGTGAATCTGTCACTCTGGAGTGCCATATATCAGGTCAGCCTCAGCCTGTTGTGACATGGTACAGGGAAGACTACAAGATTGAGAGCTCAATGGACTTCCAGATCACTTTCAAAGCAGGGCTTGCTCGCCTTGTGATTCGTGAAGCCTTTGCAGAAGACAGTGGAAGATTTACCTGCACTGCTACCAATAAGGCTGGGAGTGTCAGCACATCTTGCCACTTATACGTGAAAGGTAAGTATATTTACCACTGTAGGAAGATTATAATTTTGTTAACTGCATATTACTTATAATGTAACTTAGACTTTGTCAGCTCCCAAGTAGAATCTATGCCTTAGTTTGTATTCCAGGGCTGTTAGGTAACATGGTTGGAAGAATATGAGGTAAAGACCAATTAAGGGTCAATGGAGACAATTAACTTGCTTCCTAAGTATCTGGCCCTCTGAGCCAACTAACTACTTAACCTTCTCCCTCTTTGTGTCAACAAAACTCACTGCTTAAGCACTATTAAAGTATTTTAAAATCCACTGTATCATATTTGCCTTGCAGTTTCAGAAGAAATTGAGACTCGAGAAACCATTTCTGAGAAGGCTGTTACAGAAGAGAAACGGTAAAGTTTTTCCTAAACAGACTGCTCCTACTTGTGGTCATTAGTTTCTTGCACTCTGTTTATGAGAGCTTCAGATATCAACTCACTTACCTCCATTGGAATCTTGTTTCAGCTATGTGGAGACAAAGGACATTGTAATGGAAGATGTCTCTGCTGCAGCAGAGGAAGTTTCAGGAGAACCTGTACCTCCTTTCTTCATAAGAAAACCCATGGTACATAAATTAATTGAAGGTGGGAGCATTATTTTTGAATGCCAAGTAGGGGGCAACCCAAAGCCACACGTCTACTGGAAAAAAGGTGGAGTTCCTCTAACGACTGGCTACAGGTACTTTGAATACAATGCACAAAAACTGTTCAAACATAGTTTTTAAGAATATTTAATTGACACTACCATAGTTTTGATTCCCTTACTGATGCTTAGCCAAATAACATCACGGAAATTCTATTTTTGAAATGGAAAAATCATAAGATCATGTCTTAAAGTGAGACTTTAGGAGGCTACTAAGTTTTAAAATACAAATATTCAAAAGACTATAAAATGAGAAATGCTACATATTCTTAAAAGCAAATAAGGAAGAAGTTTTGTGTTTATTCTGTCTATGTAATGTTTGCATTCTATCTATGTGAAACTGTCTATAAAAACCAACACATTTTCTAGCAGAGAAAAAAAAATACATTTGTAGTATTCTTGAAACATATGCTATAATGACCCATATTGTTTGCATCCCATTTATTTTAGTAACAAAGTAGACCTATACTCTAGTTTCAGTGTGGTTACTTTTCCTATGGTGTTCTGCAGATTCTTTGAGTGAGAATTCTCTTATTTGGTCTTGTACAATTTAGGAGTGATTCTGATTAATTGTGTAACTAAAAGAAAATGCACTAAGAAACTCTGTTCACAGAGTCTGTTCACAAACATCAGAAATATAGAGAGCTTGTACTTTCATTTTTTTCTATAGATACAAAGTGAGTTACAAAAGAGAAACCGGGGAATGCAAACTTGAAATTTCCATGACTTTTGCCGACGATGCCGGAGAATACACTATTGTTGTTCGTAATAAACATGGAGAAGCTTCTGCAACGGTCTCCTTACTAGAAGAAGGTATATTCTATATTTAAAAAATGTGGAAAACATTTCTTAAAATTAACTTTAAAATGGAAAAAAGATTTTAAATTGTGCTGAAAATTCTTTGCAACTTAGTTTGATCAATTCAAGAAACATAAAGGGAGATATGGTGGCTCCATATATGCAAGACATATTTTTTGACATCAGGTTATTGAAGGATTTATAGGCTTTGCTATAATGTGTAGCTACAGAAACCCTCTTTTGTTGATGTCCATAACAGTCTACATCAGAGAGTGATGTGGGGAAAGAAAACTAATCAAGTGATAGGTTGCTCTATTACAGGGAAACAAGGTAACTTAATTTTTTTTTTTAATTATCCTTGTAAAAAAACATGAAGGTTTGCAGGATACAGAGTCACAGTGAAGAAACTGTAAAATAGCCCCTACAAGTGCTTCTTCTTTGAGAACTAGAGCATCTAAATAGCACAGTAAAACTTTTACCTGTATAAACAGGTAAAAAAATCTCATCTGAGGGCATCAATCCTTGCATTTTATTGCTGCTTGCATTTTATTGGCTAAACAGACAGAAACTGCTTGAATCACCAAAACCAGTAAAAAAGTTTGTACTTATTGTCTTTATTTAGTCCAGTGAAAATGACAAAAACTTATCAAAACTAATATGTCCTCAATTCTTAGCTGATTATGAAGCCTACATAAAATCGCAACAAGAAATGATGTACCAAACTCAGATGACTGCATATGTACAGGAACCTAAAGTGGCTGAGGTAGCCCCACCTATTTCATATGGTGACTTTGAAAAAGAATACGAAAAAGAGCAAGCCCTAATAAGGAAGAAAATGGCAAAAGATACAGTGATGGTCAGAACTTTTGTAGAAGATGAGGTATGTCTACCACTCCATATTCATTTTGTATACTAACATATTACCAGTACAAATCACTTCTTTAAAAGGTTATTATCTGACACACAGAACTAACGGTCTTGGTTTTCTGCATAGGAATTCCACATTTCTTCTTTTGAAGAAAGGCTTATCAAAGAAATTGAACTCAGAATTATTAAGACAACCTTAGATGAACTTCTTGAAGAAGACGGAGAGGAGATGATGGTTGATATTTCTGAATCTGAAGCTGTAGAAGCAGGATTTGATTTAAGATTAAAGAATTACAGAACCTTTGAAGGGACAGGACTTACTTTTCGTTGCAAGGCAACTGGATATCCATTGCCAAAGGTATTCCAAACCTGTATGACATTAATAAATTTAAAAAACCATCTGGTGCTCTACTTGAAACATCTTGTTGTCAGACATTCTACATCCTATATAGAAAAAAGCAAATCTCAAAGGAAATCCAGCCTTCTGTTTCAATATCAAGCTAAATCTTCATTTTCCCCCTTAACAAAATAGCATTAGGTTGGCTAGCCCATTCATAGGTGGGTTAGATTCACCAGCTGGGTTGGTTTTTCTTCTGAGTATCTCCAAGTTAGACCATACAAGTGGACAACACAGTAGCAAGTCCAGTCTATGTCACTTTGCTCTTTGTCAAAATGGGTTTCATATCTATTTCTAGCTCCAAAACTTGTGTTTCAGCCTATTGTGAAAGCGTGTTACTTTAGTCTTACTTATTTCTAGTAAAAATGTTAATGTTAACACATATATATGGTCTGTGATGATGCATCAGCTGAAAAATAAGAAGTTGTAGTCTGTTGTATGCATGGGTTGTTACTGTATCTTTGTCTTTAGGAGAGCTCACATAGCATTCCACTGTTTCTTTCCATGCAGATCGCATGGTACAAAGATGGTAAGCGCATAAGGCATGGAGAACGCTACCACATGGAAGTTCTGCAAGATGGTAGCGCCAGTCTGCGTTTGCCTGTTGTGTTACCTGAGGATGAAGGAATTTATACTGTCTTTGCCAGTAATATGAAAGGAAATGCCATTTGCTCAGCAAAACTCTACGTTGAGCCAGTTGCACCCACAGCAACTCCAGGTTACATGCCAGGACCAGAAGTTATGAAAAGATACAGGTGAGTACACAGTAATATATAAATTTCATGAGACTTCAGTCTGCTGTGATAGACAGTACAAAAGCTCATTACACAGCAGCTAATCAGCTTAAGTTATTGGAATTTGTACACCTCAAAAGAAGTTTTAAGTGCTAATGTGTCTTAAATTGATTTATGTGCCAACACTCTGTCTGATTTGCCTTGCAAATGAGTAATGCAGTTCCCAGAGTACCATCATTCACATGCATATCCAGCCTCAGTATCAGATTTACAACCTCAGAAAACATATTTATTTCTTCAAGTGGTCATGTTTTGGGGAAATATTTTTTTGCACTTGGAGTTTCAGTACTGTGTGCAACTCTTACTTCCCAGTCTTGAAATAGCTGTATTTCTATGACAAAAAAAATCCAATGTTGCCACGTACTGTGTTTTGTCTCCATATACATACACAAACATGCGCACAGGATTACATCCATATCTGTACGCTATCCAAATCCCCAAAGTTTCCATGGCTATGGTGTATTCTAATACTACTCAGCTATACAAATTGCTGCCAAATATCTGAAGAAAATTGACTGCAAATAAAAATGAGCTTTCTCACAGTTTCTCACACAGATAAATACCTCTTCAAAATAAGTAGAGTTATGCTCCATTTATCATGTTAGTCCACTGCCATATGGTGTTATCATACACATCCGTTTTATTTTTTCCTTACAGATCTATTTCTCCACGCTCTCCAAGCCGGTCTCCTGCCCGCAGTTCTCCTTCTCGTTCTCCTGCTCGCAGATTAGAAGATACTGACGAAGGACAATTAGAGAGACTATACAAGCCGGTTTTTGTGCTGAAACCTACATCATTTAAATGTTCACAGGGGCAGACAGCAAGATTTGATTTAAAAGTTGTTGGGAGACCTATGCCAGAGACATACTGGTTCCACAATGGTACGTCAGCGCATTTTCATCAACAAATAATCTTAAAAAAAAACTTTTCACATTTTGTGGAGATACTGTTTTGATTGCAACTTTGTTTTCACATTTGTATCTGCAGGTCAACAAGTAATTAATGACTACACCCATAAAATAGTAATTAAAGAAGATGGCACCCAGTCATTGATCATTGTTCCTGCTATGCCTGATGACTCTGGAGAATGGGCTGTAATTGCTCAGAATAGGGCAGGCAAAGCTTCAGTCTCAATGACACTGACTGTGGAAGGTACCTACTGTGCATGCTTTTTAGGAGTCTAAGGAGTGTTCCTTATTGAAAACCGTCATTATGTCCTGTCCTCTTGTGATAACTTACCCTTGCTCTTTCAGCTAAGGAAGACCTAGTCAGACCACACTTTGTGGAAAGGCTGAAGAATGTTAGCGTAAAGGAGGGCTCTAGATTGCAGATGGCAGTGAAAGCTACTGGCAATCCTAATCCTGACATTGTTTGGCTGAAGAACAGTGACATCATTGTACCTCATAAATACCCCAAAATAAAGTAAGCATTTTAATTTTGTTTAAATAGTGCTGCAGTGTGCTGAATACCCTTGCTTACATAGAAAGAATTAATTTGGTTTAGTCCAATGGCTACAGAAGCTACTATCAGCATTTGCATTGCAGCAAGTCTCAGAGATATAAAATATCTTGTAGGACTCACACAGTCTTTTCTAACTTGTGTATTTTGTATTCTGTAAAGCCGATGCTTTTACCACAGAGATTTAGAGAACCTTTACTGTCTCTAATTTTGAAGTCCTCTGCAGGTAAAATTGCCACTGAATTCAAGACTGTTTTTTAATATCCTTACCTGTTTGATTCTTAGGCACTGCGTTCATAAACATGAATAAACATATACAACATGTCTAATTCCTCCAGAGATTTGCCTTTGGAGGATCTGACCTAATTTTAAACAGGGGCAAAAATTAATAACAAAAAAGTTTAAAAAAATTGTTTTAATATTTCAGGATTGAGGGAACCAAAGGGGCAGCTGCACTTAAAATTGAATCTACTGCCAGGCAAGATGCTGCGTGGTATACTGCTACTGCTATCAATAAAGCTGGGCGGGACACTACTCGGTGCAAAGTAAATGTTGAAGTTGAACATGCTGAACCTGAACCAGAAAGAAGATTAATCATTCCAAAAGGAACTTACAAAGCCAAGGAGATTGCAGCACCAGAGTTAGAGCCTCTGCATTTGCGTTATGGTCAAGAGCAATGGGAGGAAGGAGATCTCTATGACAAAGAAAAGCAGCAGAAACCTTTCTTTAAGAAGAAGCTCACATCTGTACGGCTCAAGCAATTTGGGCCAGCACACTTTGAATGCAGGCTTACACCAATTGGTGACCCAACCATGGTGGTGGAGTGGTTGCATGATGGCAAACCCTTGGAAGCAGCTAACAGACTCCGCATGATCAATGAGTTTGGGTACTGTAGCCTGGACTATGGAGTAGCCTATTCTAGAGACAGTGGAGTGATCACTTGCAGGGCAACTAACAAATATGGTACAGACCATACATCTGCTACTCTGATTGTAAAGGATGAGAAAAGCCTTGTGGAAGAATCCCAGCTGCCAGAAGGCAGAAGAGGACTGCAGCGAATTGAAGAGTTAGAAAGAATGGCCCATGAAGGTGCTCTTCCTGCAGTTGCAATGGACCAAAAGGAAAAACAAAAACCAGAAATTGTTTTGGTTCCTGAACCTGCAAGAGTTCTGGAAGGTGAAACAGCACGATTCCGCTGTCGAGTGACTGGCTATCCTTTGCCCAAAGTCAACTGGTACCTCAATGGACAGCTCATCCGTAAGAGCAAAAGGTTCAGACTCCGTTACGATGGAATCTACTACCTGGATATTGTGGACTGTAAATCGTATGACACAGGAGAGGTGAAAGTCACTGCAGAGAATCCAGAAGGCTTTATTGAACATAAGGTGAAGCTTGAGATCCAGCAGAGGGAAGACTTCAGATCTGTTCTTCGTCGTGCTCCTGAACCCAAACATGAGCCTGTAGCAACAGAGCCTGGAAAACTTCTCTTTGAGGTACAGAAGGTAGACAAACCTGCAGAGGCAACAACCAAAGAAGTGGTGAAACTGAAAAGGGCTGAAAGAATAACTCATGAGAAGCTCTCAGAGGAATCTGAAGAGCTGCGTAGTAAATTCAAGCGTAGGACAGAAGAGGGCTATTATGAAGCCATCACTGCTGTGGAACTTAAGTCTCGCAAAAAAGATGAATCATATGAAGAAATGCTGAAAAAGACAAAAGAAGAACTTCTTCACTGGACCAAAGAGATCCCAGAGGAAGAGAAGAAAGCACTTCCTCCTGAAGGCAAAATCACCATTCCAACATTCAAACCAGAGAAGGTTGAGCTTAGTCCAAGCATGGAGGCTCCCAAGATATTTGAACGAATTCAAAGCCAGACGGTAGCACAGGGGACAGATGCACACTTCCGTGTGAGAGTGGTGGGAAAACCAGACCCTGAGTGCCAGTGGTTCAAAAATGGTGTGCAAATTGAAAGGACAGATCGTGTGTATTGGTACTGGCCTGAAGATAATGTTTGCGAACTAGTCATCAGAGATGTGACTTCTGACGATTCTGCCAGCATCATGGTGAAAGCAATCAATATAGCTGGTGAAACTTCCAGCCATGCTTTCCTGTTAGTACAAGGTAATTTAAATTCTTACTTTTATCCTACTGCTTATAATAGTGTATTAATTCTGTATGGCCAGTGCACTGTTGATTCATTATATATTGTTTTGCAGCCAAGCAGTTAATCAACTTCACCCAGAAGTTACAAGATATTGTTGCCAAAGAGAGAGACTCCATGGCAACGTTTGAATGTGAGACATCAGAACCCTTTGTTAAAGTGAAATGGTTTAAGGATGGGATTGAGATTCATTCTGGAGACAAATACAGGATGCATTCAGACAGAAAGGCTCATTTTCTTTCTGTACTAGCAATTGAAATGTCCGATGCTGATGACTACAGCTGTGCACTGGTAGAAGATGAATCCATAAAAACTACTGCAAAGCTTACTGTGGAAGGTAAGAAGCAGATAGCTCAGTACCATGCAGTGCTGTTAAAGTGAAATCAGCTTCAGGAAGAAATAAAACAATTTAAACTGATGTCTAATGCACTAAGAAAATGTTCAAGCTCATTGAATACGTGTATTCATGAGGAGTATCTAATCAAGCTTATTTATGAATGGAATTATTTTTGCCTGTAGGTGCCGTGGTTGAGTTTATTAAAGAACTTGAGGATGTTGAAGTACCAGAATCCTTCTCAGGTGAACTTGAATGTGAGGTTTCCCCAGAAGACGTAGAAGGGAAATGGTATCATGGAGATGTTGAACTCACTTCTAATCATAAATATGTGATTTCATCCCGTCGTGGTCGCCAAATCCTCACTATTAAAGATGTTAATAAAGATGATCAAGGAGAATATAGCTTTGTCGTTGATGGAAAAAGGACTCACTGCAAACTGAAAATGAAGCGTAAGACTTTCTAATACTTATATTGTAGATATATTATAGACTTTTTCATATTACAGTATATATTATAACTATATCCCTATAACTTATACTATATCCCTGCTTATCTACTATCAGGATTAATAAGCTTCATTTCATTTTACAGCTCGTCCCATGGCTATTCTTCAAGGACTTACTGATCAAAAAGTCTGTGAGGGAGATATTGTACAACTTGAAGTTAAAGTTTCCCTAGAAAATGTTGAAGGTGTCTGGATGAAAGATGGCCATGAAATTAAATCAAGTGATCGTATTCACATTGTGCTGGATAAACAGTCACACATGTTGCTGATAGAAGATGCAACAAAGGAAGATACTGGAAATTACTCTTTTAGTGTTCCTGGTCTTGAACTGTCAACCAGTGGACAGATCACAGTGTACAGTAAGTGATTACCATGATTTTTAAGGTGTGTTTGATTTTTGGGTCCTTTAGGTTTTCTTCTTAAAGGCATAGTTTTTTTAACGATGAATATTTTTATTACTTGACAGGCGTGGAAATAATATCACCTCTGAAAGATGTTCATGTAATTGAAGGAACAAAAGCTATCCTTGAATGCAAAGTTTCAGCACCTGATGTGTCTTCCTCCAAATGGTACCTAAATGATCATCAGATAAAGCCTGATGATCGTGTACAAGCTGTATGTAAAGGCAATAAACAGAGGCTAGTGCTTACCAGAACCCATGCATCAGACGAAGGACATTATAAGCTAATGGTTGGCAAAGTTGAAACTAGTTGCAACGTCACAGTTGAAAGTAGGTTTCCTTTAAGATGCAAAGTTCTTTGTGAAATTATTACTTTAAATACAGAATTGTGGAAGCAACTAATATATTTGTAATGTATTGTTTTTTATAGAAATTCAGATTATTAGAGGTCTTCATGACATCACCTGCACTGAAACGCAGAATGTTTCCTTTGAGGTCGAGCTTTCCCATTCAGGGATTGATGTAATTTGGCATTTCAAAGGCAAAGAGATCAAGGCTGGTCCTAAATATAAAATTGAAGCACATGGCAAAATATATAAATTGACAGTGGTGAAGATGATGAAAGATGATGAAGGAGAATATGTATTTTATGCTGGAGAGAAGAAAACATCCGGAAAGCTTATAGTAGCAGGTCAGTAGGGTTAATGTCCAAGATTTTTATTTCACTGTCATTTCTAAAACAATGCTCTGTGTTTTGTATTTGTAGCAATTGTGCTGTTTCTGTATTTTCTTTGTCTTTAATTTATCTTTTTTTCTATATTCTCCTGGCTCTTCCCCATATTTTTTGTGATTGGTATAATTTGAATTTAACAAAGCTTTTACAAAATTGCTTATATGTTTTGCTAAATCAGAGCCATAGTATGGAATTCTGTAGTACATTTTTGATGTAATTAAAAATATTTTTTTTTATTTTGAACGTTCAATATAGCTGTGCTGAAAATAAAAATACTAAATGAGAATAACTAGGATAGAAGTAAGAAGCATCTTTTTGTGATGTTCAGGGCACATTCTATTCTTGATTTTTTACAGAAATCAGAATGTCTATAGGCATGCTGCAAACTAGGGAAAAGTCCAGCATTAACCTTTCATGCTGTTGCATTTCTGCATGTGGCAAAGAAACACATGTTCTTTTGCTTCCCAACAGGTGGTGCCATTTCAAAGCCTCTCACTGACCTTACTGTGGCTGAGTCCCAGGCAGCTGTCTTTGAATGTGAGGTGGCAAATCCTGAATCAGATGGCCAGTGGCTAAAAAATGGTAGACCACTCCCTATGACAGATCAATACCGTGCTGAATCTGATGGTGTAAAGAGAAGACTTAATATTCCTGTCACAAAATTGGATGATATGGGTGAATATAGCTACGAAATAGCAAGCTCAAAGACATCTGCCAAACTGAAGGTCGAAGGTCAGTATTTTTTATAACCAACTCATGTCTTTAAGACTTGGTCCAGGGTCACCCACTATGTCTTGGATAAGGCCCTAGGATACGAGCATATTTTGCATCATTTTTTGAAAATAACTTTATATTA
Source organism: Scolopax minor (assembly GCA_028566535.1). Lineage (NCBI taxonomy): Eukaryota > Metazoa > Chordata > Aves > Charadriiformes > Scolopacidae > Scolopax > Scolopax minor. Next base: position 34,668,904 of record JAOXNG010000064.1, read on the forward strand.
TGATGCACTTTCTGAGGTAGCAAGCCTACTATATTTTGGAGCCTCTGTATTTGGAATTTAGTTTGGTAATTTAAGAAAAACACATTTTATTCAAGGTACTGTCTAGCAAGTAGAAATTCACTCTTTGCTAGTGGTGTTGTAAACATATATAAAAAAAAAAATCTACTTCTCATGGATGCTACAAGTAAATATCCTTTTTTTCAGTTCCAAGCACACTACTTTGGTGGAAACTGTATAAATCAATATATACATACTAGACTTTAAAATGAAGCCCCATGATTCAGTTTTTATTAAGATTATTATATTTACTATAATTTTCGGTCTGGTTTGTAATTTTGTTTTTTTTTTTTTTTTTCTTTCTTTTCTTTTTTTTCCCTAGCTGTTAAGATAAAGAAGACACTAAAGAACTTAACTGTGACAGAAACACAGGAGGCAGTTTTCAGTGTAGAACTTACCCACTCTGATGTGAAAGGAGCTCTGTGGATTAAAAATGGTGTTGAACTTGAATCAAATGACAAATACGAAATTTCAGTGAAAGGAACTGTTCACACACTGAAAATCAAACACTGTGTTGTCACTGATGAGTCTGTTTATAGCTTTAAGCTTGGCAAGATAGGAGCAAATGCCAGACTTCATGTGGAAAGTAAGTCAATCTGGTTGTAATATTTGCTTTAATGTGTGATTTAAAATTCAAATGAAAAACACTGCTGAATCTTGCTAATTTTTTTCTTCAAGCTGTCAAGATCATCAAAAAGCCAAAGGATGTGACTGCTTTGGAAAATGCTGTTGTCTCCTTTGAACTGAGTGTATCTCATGATACTGTACCAGTCCGATGGTTCCACAAAAATATTGAGCTTAAACAAAGTGATAAATACAAGATGATCTCTCAAAGGAAAGTTCACAAGCTTATGCTGCATAACATATCTCCTGCTGATGCTGGGGAATACACAGCTCTTGTTGGGCAAATTGAGTGTAAAGCAAAACTGTTTGTGGAAAGTAAGTATTGTAAGCTTGTAAGAAAATAATTGTATGAATTGCTACATCAGCTCATATTAAACAACCTGATCTGACACTTCACAGGTTCCTACTCTTGGTTTTTTTGCTGTCTTCCATGCATACTGACTTTTAAAAAATCCTTTTCTTTTCTTTTCTTCTTTTTGCCCCTCTTAGCCATACACATCACAAAGACCATGAAAAATATTGAGATCCCTGAGACCAAAACTGCCTCTTTTCAATGTGAAGTTTCACATTTCAATGTGCCTGCTGTCTGGTTGAAAAATGGTGTGGAGATTGAAATGAGTGAAAAGTTCAAAATAGTAGTCCAGGGGAAACTCCATCAGCTAAATATCATGAACACAAGCAGTGAAGATTCTGCAGAATACACATTTGTGTGTGGAAATGACAGAGTCAGTGCAACTCTGACTGTAAAACGTATGTAAAAGTGAAATTAACCAGAATATTTTACCATTACCAATAATAGAATTTGTGTTAATAAATGCACTCGGTGCAATTCAGACAAAACCAGCACTGTTCTAGAGGTATTTTCAAGTAATTTTAAACAACCTCAATTATATTTTTATAAGAAATCTAGAAGCTATAAACTTGAAAGTCAGATCCTGGGTTGTTCTGTTGAGGCCAACATGCTTAAATGTCGTTACTAGAAGAGATAGTATTTGGATTCCTGTGTCACTCAGAAAATTTTGGAAATTTAATTGTAATGCTGATTCTGGACACAGAGTCTTCCTTTTAATATTACCAAAAATCAGAATCTGTATTAAAGAATTTTAAACATCTCTTATCCAGTTAACATGTGTTTAAAATAAAGCAAAACTGAACAAAAGAACTGAATAGTGTCCATTTATTTTCTTTTAGCCATCCTAATTACCTCCATGCTGAAAGATATCAATGCTGAAGAGAAAGATACAATAACATTTGAAGTTACTGTTAACTATGAAGGTATCTCCTATAAATGGCTAAAGAATGGGGTAGAAATAAAATCAACTGATAAATGCCAGATACGAACAAAGAAGCTTACACACTCCCTCTCCATAAGGAATGTGCATTTTGGTGATGCTGCAGAATATACCTTTCTTGCTGGAAAAGCAGCTTCATCAGCCACTTTATATGTGGAAGGTATTTGCCCTCTTGATTTGTTGACCTGTTGACTGATATTTAGTGACTTCTAGTGCCTTAAATAGAATCATGGCACTCATTCTACTATTGTCTGCCCTAGCTCGTCACATTGAATTTAGGAAGCATATTAAAGATATCAAGGTTGTGGAGAAGAAGAGGGCTATTTTTGAATGTGAAGTTTCAGAACCTGACATTCAGGTCCAGTGGATGAAGGATGGACAAGAACTCCAGATTGGTGACAGGTAAATGATTGCTTCCGCGCTGTATTGACTTTTGTCATGTATTTTCCCCCAGAAAATAACTTGTTCATTTTCTTTACTGTTGCCTTTAGGATGAAAATTCAGAGAGAGAAATATGTCCATCGTCTCATCATTCCTTCCACAAGAATGTCTGATGCTGGTCAGTATACTGTAGTAGCAGGTGGAAACACATCCAGTGCCAATTTGATAGTGGAAGGTCGTGACATTCGTATCAGAAGCGTCCATAAAGATATCCAGGTATGGCCTATGCCCCTCCATTCTTTTTTTTTTCTTTTTTTTTTTTTTTTCCCAGAACAGAGGGAAAAAGCCATTGTGTGCCAAGCAATGCAAGACTAGAATCACTTCCCC
>JAOXNG010000064.1:34698337-34713642 GCA_028566535.1 Scolopax minor
ACAGCAGGGGAACCAGCCATTTTGGAGTACACTGTCACAGGCACTCCAGAGCTAAAAACCAACTGGTTCAAAGATGGAAAGCCACTGCCTGCCAGCAAAAAATATAGGATCAGCTTTAAAAACAACATTGCCCAGCTCAAGTTTTATGCCACTGAAATGCAGGACAGTGGCGAGTACACCTTTGAGATATCCAATGATGTGGGCATCAGCTCTTGTACTACCAGCTTCACTGTGCTAGGTTGGTACTGACTCTTTGCAAAGAACCCTGCTACTCTGCTCTGAGCCCAACAGAGCCAGAAGCAGAACTGCATGACTGTTTTCTCATGCATTGGTTTCTTTCCTTTTTTTTCACTCTCAACAGATCGCACTCTCCCTCCCTTCTTTACTAAACCACTGAAGAATATCGACAGCATCATTAGCACCTCATGCCGCCTAGACTGCAAAATTTCAGGCTCTCTTCCAATGACCATTTCTTGGTTTAAGCAAGACACTGAGATCACTTCAAGTGCCAAGTACACAGTACACTTTGCAGAAGGCTCTGCATCTTTGGAAATAAAACACCTAGATGCAAGTGATGCTGGGGTCTACATATGCAGAGCCACAAACTCTGCTGGTAGCAAAGACAGCAGTAGCACTTTGTTTATAAAAGGTTTGGCAATTTGTTTCACATTTCTTGGAGTTTTACTTCCCACTTTACTTCCCCAAAGTGCAAGCCACGGTCTTACTCTTGACAATTGTTTTCTTTCAATGTAATCTAGAGCCACCCAGCTTCACTGTAGAACCAGAGTCTCAAGATGTACTGCCAGCATCAACTGTACGTTTCAAAGGCACATTCAAAGGCACAACACCACTGATGGTGAAATGGTTTAAAGGTGATACTGAGCTGGTGACAGGAGGAGCCTGCTACATTATGACAGAAGCATTAGCGAGTTATTTGGAGCTTTATGCCGTAAAACCAACAGATTCTGGAAAATATACCTGCAAAGTCTCCAATGTAGCTGGTTCAGTAACATCCAGTGCAAACTTGTTTGTAAAAGGTTTGCATTCTTACTCTCTTTTAAACTTTCAGCTGCTGGATTCACCCAGTGGCACTCTTTCTTGCCTTCTTTGTCCTGAACACTCTTCTTAAATCCACAGAACCTGCTGCCTTCAAGGAGAAGCTAGAGCCAACCCATCTGGTAAAGAAAGGTGGATATGCTGAGCTGACCTGTGAAGTCACTGGTACTCCTGAGATTAAAATCACATGGTTCAAGGATGATAGAGAGCTAAAAGAAAGTGACAAATATAGGATGTCATTTACAAAATCCTTGGCAATACTCCGTCTTACAGAGGTTGAGACTGAAGACAGTGGGGAATACATTTGTGAAGCCAAAAATGATGCTGGAAAAGATATTTGCAGTAGCATTGTTACAATCAAAGGTGTGTGTGACAACCAGCCACCCACTTTATCTCTTGAAACTCAGTGCAGTTTTGCAAGCTTCAAAAGTATGATTAATACAAACTGCACTCTCTCTTTTGCACTGTAGAGTCACCTTATTTTACCAAGGAGTTTCAATCCATGGAAGTCTTGAAAGATTCTGATGTGGCTTTGGAGTGTGAGGTGCTTGGCACACCTCCCTTTGAAGTGTTTTGGGTGAAAGATGATAAACCCGTGAGGAACAGTAAGAAGCACAGAATAAGCATTGAGAAATCTTTGATTAGCCTCCACGTTTTCAGGTTTGACGCTTCTGATGTTGGCGAGTATCAGTGTAGAGTAACAAACGATGTTGGGAGCTGCCTCTGCAGTTCAGAGGTCACGTTGAAAGGTTAGTGCAAGATGCATAACACCCCTAGCATGTTCTTATCCCAGTGTGGTTTCCATGCCACACTCTCATGCACCAGACCCGTACTTATATAGACACTTTCTTCCTGACAGAGCCCCCACAGTTCTTGAAGAGGATAGAAAACATTAGTTCCCTTCGAGGGGGCACAGTGGTGTTTCAGGCTGCTATTAAAGGCTCCTTGCCCATCACTGTGTCCTGGCTCAAAGACAATGATGAAGTAATTGAAGACAACAATATCAAAATGACCTTTGTGAATAATGTTGCCACTCTACTGGTGAGATCTATTGAACTGAAACATGATGGGAAATATTTTTGTCAGGCTAAAAATGAGGCGGGAATTCAGAGGTGTTCTGCTCTGCTGACTGTCAAAGGTTGGTCCTGCCCTGAGAGCTTATAGTGATCTCAGATGATTTCTTTGTGATTTTTACAGATGCCCTTAACACTCTTTCTCCTTGTTTACAACAGAACCTGCTACAATTGTGGACAAGGCCGTGTCAATAGATGTGACTGAGGGAGACCCAGCAACCTTACAGTGTAAATTTTCAGGAACCAAAGATATTACAGCCAAATGGTTCAAAGATGGCAAGGAGCTGACATTAGGCCCAAAATATAAAATCAGTGTTACAGACACTGTCTCAGTCCTAAAGGTGCTTCATGCAGAAAAGAAAGATAGTGGGGAATACATATTTGAGGTTCACAATGATGTTGGGAGCAGCAGCTGTTCTGCCAGTATTAATGTCCTAGGTGTGTATGGTCTCTCTTCTATAATTTTTTTTATATACAAAGTCTTTTCTCCTGAGCTGACATTTGCCACAGTCAGGGTTAAATTTAATGCTTTTTATTTTTACTCTGTCTTGGCTAGATCTCATTATACCACCTAAGTTCACCAAAAAGCTCAAGAAAATGGACAGCATTAAAGGTTCTTTTGTCCACCTGGAATGCATAGTATCTGGTTCACATCCTATAAGTATTCAGTGGTACAAGGATGGCCAAGAAATAACAGCATGTGAAAAGCACAAATATTCTTTCCATGATAATACTGCATTTCTAGAAATCAATAAACTGGAAGGCACAGACAGTGGCTCCTACACCTGTGAAGCAACAAATAAAGCAGGAAGCAACCAATGCAGCGGGTTCTTAACCGTCAAAGGTTTGAACTCCTTCTTTGTCTTCTGTTAGGTGTCTCATTCAAAATTTGGAATTCCCTTGTCTCAGAGTAATCCTCTTTCTTCCTTTTTACTTATTGTAGAACCGCCATATTTTGTGGAAAAACCCCAGTCCCAAGAGGTTGTGCCTAATGCTAGGGTACAGTTCAAAGCACTGGTGAAAGGCTCTACTCCTCTGCAGATAAAGTGGTTTAAAGACAGCCAGGAGCTCCTCTCTGGAGCAAATCGATCTGTCTGGAAGGACAACACATCCAGTATACTGGAGCTCTTCGCAGCTAGGACATCTGACTCTGGGAACTACACTTGTCAGATAAGCAATGATGTGGGGACTGCAACTTGCAAAGCATCTCTGTTTGTAAAAGGTGTGCAACCCAATGTTCTTCTCATCTTGTGGCTCTGATTTTTCACTGCAGTTTCGGGGGAGGGGTTAGGAAATCCTTGTATTTCTTTAAACTACCTTGAATATTATAAAGCCCCATTTTTTCTGTCCATCTTCTAGAGCCCCCCAGATTTATTCAGATGCCAACTTCCGTAGTAGCTTTACGTGAAGGACAGTCCACAACTTTTGAGTGCCAGGTAGTAGGCACACCAGAGATCCACGTCACATGGTACCTGGACGGGAATGAAGTGACTGACCAAGCTAAGTATGGCATCTCCTTCATAGACGGTTTAGCCACTTTGAAAGTCACTCAAGCCAGAGTGTCAGATAGTGGGATTTATGTTTGTGAAGCCCACAATGATGCAGGTAGTGAGAGCTGCAGCATCGAGCTGAAAGTAAAAGGTTGGTTTTGTACATGTTTTTATCATGTTGCCTAGCTGGGGAGGAATTCTCCCCTCCAAACCGTTCTACATTACTATCTACTTTCCCCTCATTCCTCTTTGTAGAGCCTCCTACATTTGTTCGGGAGTTGAGACCCACCGAGGTAGTGAAGGGTTTGGAGGCCACGCTTGAGTGCGAGGTGACTGGTACTCCTCCATTTGAGGTGAAGTGGTTGAAGAACAATAAGGAGATGTTCAGCAGCAAGAAATATGCCATCTCCACTAAAGAATCAGTATTTACTCTTAATGTGACTAACTGTGATGTCACAGATGTTGGTGAATATCAATGTATTATATCAAATGAAGGTGGAAGCTGCTCTTGCAGTACAAGGCTCAGCTTGAAAGGTCAGTCCTCTAGGAAGCATAATCGAAACATTACATCCCTTAGCTAAACTGCAGTGACTAGGATGACTCTATATGATCTCTCTTTCCCCTCTTTCCCCTCTTCCCTTTCCATGACTTCTCTTCCAAACAACCAAAACTTCACACCACAGAACCACCATCCTTCGTCAAGAAGCTGGAGAACATCACTAGCATTTTGAAAGGAACTGCAGTCTTCCAGTGCATCGTAGCAGGTGCTCAACCTCTATCTGTGTCATGGATAAAAGATGAGAAAATACTAGGAGACGATGAGCACCACCACATTACCTTTGAGAACAATGTGGCCACACTGAAACTTATCAACATTGACCTCAGCCACAGAGGGAGATACACCTGCCAGGCAAAGAATGAGTCTGGTGTGGAGAAGTGCTTTGCTCTGCTCTTTGTACAAGGTCTGTGTGTACAAGATGTGACCCTTCAAGCTCATCCTTGATGAATACTTGGAAAGTCAGTCCCTTACCTGTGTAACTAACTGCCATTTTTATACTCTTTATACCTTAGAGCCTGCACAAATCATAGAAAAGGCTAAATCTCTTAAAGTCACTGAAAGAGACCCCGTGACTTTGGAGTGTACTGTGGCTGGAACACCAGAGCTCCGAATAAAATGGTACAAAGATGGCAAACAGCTGCTGCCCAGTCGATACTACACAATGAGCTTTGAAAATAATGTGGCCAGTTTCAGGATTGAACCTGTATCAAAGGAGGATAGTGGTACATACAGTTTTAAGGTTGAAAATGACTTTGGAAGTAGCACCTGTGAAGCTGTTCTGACTGTGCTAGGTTTGTATTGTCGTTTGGCAAATTTGCCAATCCAGCAGGGAGGAAATGAAAAAATAATAATCTCTGTTTATGAAAGATAGGCAAGAAGGTAACCAATGTGTTTTTGGCATTTTTTTGTGTTGGGCAGATCAATCAATTCCTCCTGCATTTATCAAAAAGCTAACCAAAAAGGACACCATTCTCGGATCTTCTATCCAAATGGAATGCAAAGTGTCTGGATCACTCCCCATTACTGCAAAATGGTTTAAGGATGGAAAAGAGATAACTGACAGTGCAAAATTTAGAAGCCTGTGCCATGAGAACACTGTGTCACTCGAGATTGCTAACCTAGAACTGGCAGACAGTGCAAATTATACATGCAGTGTCTCTAATGCTGCCGGCAACGATTCTTGCAGTGCTGTCCTGACTGTGAAAGGTTTGAAACTCTTTTACTACTTCTTATTTGTGATAGACTCTGGGAAAATATCTTAAATCTTATGGTAACATAACATTCTTATACCTCTTAATATTAATGCTGAAACCTCAATCTCCAAGCTTACGTCACCAATTGTCTTCGTTCTTAGACATTTCTGATGTAACTGAAAATTTCTTTTCTTAAAAACTGCAGAGCCACCAAGCTTCTTAGTAAAGCCTGAGAGCCAGCAAGCCATTCCGGATTCCACAGTGGAGTTTAAGGCCACACTAAAAGGAACGCCACCCTTTACAGTAAAGTGGTTCAAAGAAGACTTAGAACTTGTATCTGGTCCAACTTGTTTCATTGGGATTGAAGGGTCAACTGGATTCTTAACCCTCTATTCAGTGGATAATTCTAGAAGTGGGCACTACACTTGCCACGTTTCAAATGACGTTGGCAGTGATTCTTGCACTACAACATTGATGGTAACAGGTGTGCACTCTTTCTTGTTGTGTTGCAGTCTTCTTGTCTATTTTCTTTCTTTCCTTTTTCCCATACACACAGGATCTTTGATAAGCTGTCAAGTGAATTCCCTACCCTGTGTTTGCAACCCACAGTTGTTTGGCTTGTTCTCTTGTCTTTTCTTTCCATTATTAATTCAGACCTTCCTGACCCCACTTTTCTGGTTTTTTAGAACCACCTAAGTTTTCTAAGAAGCTAGAGGCGGCAAAAGTAGTCAAGCAGGGTGACTCAGCCCGGCTTGAGTGCAAAGTAAGTGGATCTCCAGAGATGAAAGTAGTGTGGTTCAGAAATGACCATGAAATTGTTGCCAGTGAAAAATTCCGGACATCATTCATTGATTCTGTGGCTGTGCTGGAAATGAATCACCTCAGTATGGACGAGAGTGGTGACTACATCTGTGAAGCTCACAACCCCGCTGGAAAGGCCAGCTGTAGCACCAAAGTCACAGTGAAAGGTTAGCCATCCTCTTGTTCTCGGGCTATATCCTATTTCTCTCAGGTGGTTTTATCCCTTGGAAATCCACAGGATCATGAGATTAATTTGGGGATTTTTAGGACTACCTTTTTCTTCATGTCATGTTTGTTTCTTCATGCCCCCTCACTCCATCTGCTAGGGCCCGAAAAAGAGAGATGTTATTCTTAATGCAGATGAGTGTTCCCCAATTCTATGACTGTCAAAATCCAAGATAGATAATAGTGGGAATTGCTATATCAAGGACTAAAAAGTGAAGAAAAAGAACAGAACCAAACTGATCAGTGTCATTTTTACACTCTGTATTTGAGACTACTACCTGTTAAATGAGGCCTGTATGCTCTCTGCCAAGGGCCACCCCTCTGTTTACCCTGTCCACAGAGGACCTAAGTGTTCTGAATGCTCACATACCTGCAAGATCATTTCATAATGTGGCTAGAAAATGAGGAAAGTCCTTGACCATTCTGTTGATTGTCTCAGCGGTCTGTGTAGAAACTGGTCTCAGTAAACTGCTTTTGGTCAAATAACTGCAGATTCCTTTCTAAAAATGTTCCTTTCTTCCTTTGTCAGAACCTCCTGTCTTTAGCAGGAAGCCCTCTCCAGTTGACATGCTGAGAGGAACTGAGGTTAGCCTGGAATGTGAGATTTCAGGAACACCACCATTTGACGTTACCTGGTACAAAGACAGGAGGCAAATCCGCAGTAGTAAGAAGTATAAGGTTACATCCAAAAACTACCATACAAGTGTTCGCATTCTTAATGTTGAAGCTGCAGATGTTGGTGAATATCAGTGCAAAGCACAGAATGACGTAGGAAGTGACACTTGCTTTTGCACTATGAAGCTGAAAGGTAAAGTATTGGTATATATGCCTTCTGAAGTGCTCCCAATGGCACTGCAATGCTCTTCTTTGCATAAACACTGTGCATGATCACTATAACTACATATTTCTTCTTCAGAACCACCGAAATTCTTGACTAAAATAAACAGCATGACTGTTGTGGTTGGTGAACCAGTGGAGTTACAAGCAAGAGTGGAGGGCTCCCAGCCGATTTCTGTGCAGTGGCTTAAAGACAAAGAGGAAATTATTAGAGAAAGTGAAAACACGAAGATCACATTTATGGAAAATATTGCAACTTTACAACTTGTGCACACAGATACAAGCAATGCTGGAAAATACATCTGTCAGATCAGAAACGATGCCGGAAGTCGCGAGTGCATGGCTACCTTAACTATTTTAGGTTGGTAAAAGAACAAGATTTTTTTTGAAGTTAGGAACTTGGCTATTCAGTGTCAGCTGTATGTTTTGCTTATACCACTGAGTTCAAAACAATCAAAAAAGAGAATTCTTGCATCCCCCAAAAGCAATAGTCAGGTTCCCTATTTCCAGTTGGCCAGACAGGGGTGAAAGGAACCACAGCCCTCTACACTGTGATGAGATCCAGTTGACTGGATTTCTAAGTCATGTCTTCTGCTCATGCCTGTTTGGAGACAGACAGACAGACAATTGAATTTCTCTCCTAGGAATTTCAAAGTGTTTTTATGTCATTTTGGAGAGTATCTGAAATCTCCACTTTAGGGTAGAATAAAGGGTAGAAAAATCGGAGCTGAAAAAACTCCCCAGTCCAGTAAATGGAGATATCTTTAATATCAAATGTGTAAGCCCCATTTTATAGTGCTATAATACTTATAGGTAGTACCAATCCAATCCTGTTTTCATCAGACATGTTACCCATCTCTCCTTCCAGAGCCTGCAGTCATTGTAGAGAAAGCAGAGCCAATGAGAGTTACTATAGGAGATGCCTGTACTTTGGAGTGCAAAGTCGCAGGCACACCAGAGCTTTCCACTGGGTGGTTCAAGGATGGCAAAGAGCTGACCAGCAGCCAAAAATACAGAATTACCTTCCTCAATAAAGTGGCTACACTTAAAATTATGGATGCAGAAAAGGAAGATGGTGGATTGTACACTTTCGCAGTGCAGAATGATGTGGGGAAAAGCAGTTGCACAGCATCGGTTGATGTTTTAGGTGGGTTGGGTTACTTATCTTCTATCTTTTACAAAAACTTTCTTTCAGCCATGTTATCTTTCTTTTCTACCATTCCTTCCCTCCTTTTTTTCTCTAACCATGGATTTATTATGTTTTCTTATATAGATCGAATCATTCCTCCTTCTTTCACAAGAAAACTAAAGGAAACCCCTTGTGTCCTGGGTTCCTCAGCATTGCTGGAATGCAAAGTGTCGGGTTCACCTCCTATTTCTGTTACCTGGTTCCAAAATGGACATAAGTTAGTCAGTGGGGAAAAATATCAAATCTCCTTTTCAGATAACCTATGTATTTTAGAAGTGAATTCACTGAGCAACTCGGATACTGGAACTTACACCTGCAAAGCTACCAACATAGCTGGTGCAGAGGAATGCAGTGCTGTATTGACCGTACAAGGTCAGTATATGAGGGTCAGGAAACTCTCTGAGACATTCATTTCTCTTTCTCTGTTGAAATTGCCTGTGGTCTTTTGTAAATATACTCGGGTGAAATTACTCACTAGAAAATAAAGATTTTGTTTTCTATCTTCACTAGGTGTGTGGAAATGTTAGGGTTATGCTGTATCAACCTGTCTTATCTCTCTTTTTCTCTTGTGTGTTTAGAACCACCCTCTTTTGAAAGGACACCAGAGCCTCTGGATGTCTTACCAGGCACAAGCATCACTTTTACATGTGTTATCAGAGGAACCCCTCCTTTTAAGGTGAATTGGTTTAAAGGGGCCAATGAGCTCGTGCCTGGGGACAAGTGCAATATCTACTTGGAGGACTCCATTGTGGAACTTGAGTTATTTGATGTAACTCCTCTCCAAAGTGGAGAGTATACTTGTCTAGTGACTAATGATGCTGGCAGGGCAAACTGTACAACACACCTTACAGTAAAAGGTTTGTAAAGATTGCGTCTCTCTATTTACCTTAAATATTGTTTCCTTCCCTCCATTTGTTCTGTGATACTCAATATTTGTGGCTTCTTATCCTTCATTAGAGCCAGCTGTCTTTGTGAAGAAACTGAGCGATCAGTATGTGGAGCCTGGCAAGCCCATCATCTTGGAAGGCACTTACACAGGCAGCCTCCCCATCTCTGTGACATGGAAGAAGAACGGCCATACCATTTCTCAATCTCAAAAGTGTAGTATCACCACCACAGAGAAATCCTGCATCCTAGAAATACTTGACAGCACCAAAGAAGATGCAGGAGAATACACCTGCCATGTTGAAAATGAGGCAGGAAGAGATGTTTGTGAGGCTGTAGTCTCTACCCTAGGTGTGTGCTGCCTTTGCTTCTTTTTCTTGCCTTTTCTTTCAAGTGTATGCTTTCCAAGGCTTGTCACTATCTAATGAGCCTATCTAATTGCTTTTCTTTTTTAGAACCACCCTATTTTGTTACACACTTGGAACCTCTTGAGGTGTCAGTTGGGGATTATACAACATTGCAATGCCATGTTGCTGGAACACCAGAAATCACTGTGTCTTGGTACAAAGGTGATACAAAACTCAGGTCTACTCCTGAGTACAAAGTGTTCTTTAAAGACAACGTTGCTACACTCATTTTCAACAAAGTGGTTAGCAATGACAGTGGAGAATATATCTGCAAGGCAGAAAACAGTGTAGGAACTGCATCTACAAAGGCTCTCTTAACAGTTCAAGGTGATGATTTTATACTAGCTTGCTACAAATTCTTTAGCTCTCTCAAAACTGTAAAAAAAAATGCTTACTGGGGCATATTTATCCTTTACTTACTTTCTTCTAGAGCGCAAACGACCACCGTCCTTTGCAAGAAAACTAAAGGACATGGAGCACCCTGTTGGTTTACCCCTTAAATTTATGTGCCGGCTCAATGGTTCAGAGCCCATTAATGTGACTTGGCATAAAGACGGTGTGCTGCTAAGTGACAACGACAATGTGCACACATCCTTCGTAGATAATGTTGCAGTGCTGCATCTGGTGCGAACCGAGATGAATCATACCGGGCAGTATTCCTGCACAGCCACCAATGCTGTGGGCACTGCCACCTCAAGTGCTCGGCTCACAGTGGCAGGTGTGTTGGCTTACAAAATTTTTGTCTGGATCATAGGCTTCTCCTTCCCATTTCCTACATGTGATGGTATCTGTTTGTTGGATTAGCTTTTTCTCGAGTTATGAGTATTACAATATTTTTTTTTGTTTCTAGAACCCAAGCAAGCACCTGTCTTTGATACCAAACCAGAATCTATTGATGTGCCTTTTGGAGAAAGTGCCGACTTTGAATGCCATGTTACTGGAGCCCAGCCAATGCACATCACCTGGTCCAAGGATGGTCGGGAGATTCGAACTGGAGGAAACTTCAATATTACATTTGTAGCCAACACAGCTCACCTTCGAGTGCTCAGAGTGGGTAAAGGAGACTCTGGCCAATACACTTGCCAAGCTAGTAATGAAGCTGGGAAAGACTTTTGCTCAGCCCAACTCAGTGTCAAAGGTATTAAGTCATCTTTGTTGGTGTGTTTTCTTTTTCTTGGACAAAGAGACCTCTTTGTTACTGAATCTCATATTCCACCCTTTCTATTTTGGAAATATATAGAAAGTAGCTTTCCAGAAGGCAGACATATACCATGCGGCGACCTTCTCCTAACATACTATATGACAGTAAAAGCGTTGTGTGCCTGCAAAATCTCCAAAGGGAAAGGTCCTTTTGTGTAGCTGTATGGAGATTTGCGCTTACCCTCTTTTTACTTCGTCATTAGTGCTCGAACTACAGTTGCAGTGGTATTCACACACAGTGATTGCTATATGGAAAATGGTGAATAAATATGGTAAATAAAACTGCCTTATGTTTGTAGGCCAGAATTACTCTTTCAAATTTGCTAAAGATTTCAATTAGAGTTCTGAATTGCTGATTTAATCTAGACTATAAATCACTAAAGTTCTTTATTTAGATATATGCTTTAAAGATGTGTAAGCAAGTGAAACTATCCCTACCGTGTTTCTGCTGCTCCTGGGGGTGAAGGGCTTGTCATATCTTTCAGGCTGTCCTGGGGATATTTTCATTCCTCAAAAGTAATAGCAAAATTTCTCTTGGGTGGAGCAATCGTCCTTCATGTAGTTCTTACAACTCCAGCTATTCCAATGCAGCAGGGTCCTGAGTTGGCAGTACATAGTTTTAGTTGTTTTCTTTGCCTTCTTTTCTCCATCTTGCGTCTTTCCTTGAGAGGATCCTGTATCTTGTTGGGGATACAGCCAGCTGCTGTAGCAAGCTTACTTTGTTGTGTCCCAATACTCTTGTGTTCCCCGTAATTCTTGCTCAGCACTGAAGATTTCACATGGCAAGCATGTTACTTTCTACATACTTATTCTGTTCTGCAGAACCTCCAAAGTTCATCAAGAAGCCTGAAGCTTTGCGGTTCGTGAGGCAGGGAGACACAGTTCAACTTGAATGTAAAATCAGTGGCACACCAGAGATCAGAACAGTGTGGTACAAAAATGACCAGGCACTCCAGATGAGCGACAGGCTCCACATGTCCTTTGTAGACTCCGTGGCAATGCTAACCATCTTGGGTGCCAACACTGAAGATGGCGGTGATTACATATGTGAAGCCCATAACTCTGCCGGCACAGCCAGCTGCAGCACTTCAGTCACAGTGAAAGGTTAGCAGCGTGGATCCACACACAATCAGAATCCCTGGCTTCTGGGCCTCCTCCCAGCAGCACAGGGAGCTGCTGCTGTGGCAGTTGGTGACTGCTGCAGCAGTGTCTCTCCAGCCGCTCTCACATTCAAACATTGCTGTATTTAAGCTGGGGACACCAGGCAGGAAATAGTGGTGGGTGTTCAGCCATTCCATTGTCTCCCCATTTAAGACAATTGCAAGCTAAATAAGGCAAGCTTGTCAGGTCACAAGGGAAGCATGGACTAAATGGAGCACCACCCATGGTGAGGGAGCTGGGCATACATTGCAACCATTGCTCTGCCTCCTATTTATACACAGTGATCCTGGCAGGAATTAAATTTAAGACGGAAGAGGAGGCTGTGTTGCTGAGCCTCACTGATGGTAGCTTTCATGACTGACCAGGTTCAGTACCATGAACCTGGAATGTGGTCCTGGAGAGAGAGGAGAGTGTGTTTTGGGGAGGGGCACTGTACACTGACTCCAAACAGGTGCAGAAGTGTGACATTTTCTGCCCTTGGGACTCTGAGATCTGGGATGGCTTGCTGGGAGATGTTGGGGGCTCAGCATTTTTTAAAGATGACGCCACATAATTGGAAGCTAAATATGGGTTTACCAGAATAAGTGTAGGCTCCCTTCCTGAATATGTTGCCTTCTGCTACTATCCAGAAACTCAGCCAGGAAAGGAGGCTCACACATTATGATGTGATTTTTTTTTTTATAGAACCACCTGTTTTTAGTAAGGTGCCGAGTCCTGTGGACACACTTAAAGGCTCAGATGTTATCCTTCAGTGTGAGATAGGAGGCACTCCACCCTTTGAGGTGGCTTGGTTCAAGGATCGAAGGCAGGTCAGGAGCAGCAAGAAGTTCAAGGTGACAGCAAAGCACTCCGTTGCCAGTCTTCATATTCTCAATCTGGAATCTCAAGATACTGGAGAATATCAATGCAAAGCTATGAACGAGGTGGGAAGTGACACCTGCACCTGCCCAGTGAAATTCAAAGGTTTGTATGCTAGAGAATCAACAGCATCACCATTCTCTTTTCTTGAATCTCCTGGCTGTCCCTCTTCCAAGCAGGCATGCAAGATTAACTTCTGCCTTCTCTGCCTCCTTGTTTTTGCTCTCAGAACCCCCACGATTTGCCAAGAAGCTGAGTGACACTGCAATCTTCATCGGGGAGCCAACAGCCCTGCAGGCAGTGGTAGAAGGATCCCCACCAATTTCTGTTGTCTGGCTCAAGGACAAGGGTGAAGTTATTAGAGAGAGTGAAAATGTCCAAATGTGGTTTATGGACAACATTGCAACTCTTGAGATTGCAAGTGCAGAGGGAGCTGATGTTGGGAAGTACATCTGCCAGATCAAAAATGATGCTGGCATGCGGGAGTGCTCTGCCTTTTTACAAGTCCTAGGTGGGTATAGCCTGCTTCACAGATACTATGTCTTACATTTAGCAGAATTGCCTCTACCGGGCTTTGTTATCTGCTTATATCCTGTGCTCACCGGTTTGTGGGTAGATTTCCTTGTGACACGCTGACCCTTCCCTTCCTATTTCAGAACCAGCAGTCATCTTAGAGAAGACTGAACCAATCACAGTAATGGCTGGTAATCCTTTTACCTTGGAGTGTAAAGTAGGAGGAACACCTGAACTTATCACTAAGTGGTACAAAGACGGCAGAGAATTAAGGAGTGACCGCAAATACCAAATTACCTTTTTCAACAATATATCCACTTTGAAAGTCTTTTCTGCAGACAGGGGAGACGGGGGCTTGTATACTTTTGAGGTGCACAATGAGGTGGGGGACAGCAGTTGCACTACTTCAGTTGATGTTTCAGGTCAGCTCTATGTCTGTGTTGTTCACACTTCTCTTTAAATGAAGATTTTTTCCCCCCTTTTCCTATCCCCTTAAAAAAAAAAAAAACCCTCAACACTTTTCCTCTTGTTCTTCTGTCCTGTCCTTCTTAGATCGTCTTGTTCCTCCTTCATTCTCAAGAAAACTAAAGGAAACAAATGGGGTACTGGGATCCTCAGTGCTTCTGGAGTGCAAAGTGTCTGGCACATCTCCCATATCTGTGGCCTGGTTTCAGGATGGGAATGAGATTGTTAGTGGAGAAAAATATGAAATTTCATTCTTGGATAATGTTTGTGCTTTGAAACTGAATGCCCTGGATGTCTCAGATTCAGGGCCATATACCTGTGTGGCAGCCAACGTGGCAGGATCTGATGAATGCAGTGCTTTCTTGACTGTACAAGGTCAGTGGAAGGATACTGGCCCTTCAACAAAATTCTTCTTCCCTGTACTCTTTCTTCTCTCTGGTTTTCAATGGCTTCTTTTTCTTTTCCTTTTTCTTTTCTTTTTTTTTTTTTCATTTTTCCTGTTTTCTCCCTCTTTTTCTCTTTTTTTGTACTCGACCTGCCAATGTGCTCCAGTATTCCTCTCCCACAGACACTATCCTATTAACATCTTTCTCCTCTTCATTTATTTGCATGATCCTTAGAACCACCTTCTTTTGTGAAGACACCCGATCCCCAGGAAGTTTTGCCTGGATCAAGCGTGACATTCACCAGCTACATCAAGGGTAGTACTCCCTTCAAAGTGACCTGGTTCCGAGGCATCAGGGAGCTGGTGCCAGACAGCAACTGCTCCATCTCTCTGGATGAGTCTGCGGCACAACTGCAGCTCTACAACGTGGAACCAGGCCACAGTGGGGACTATGCCTGTGTGGTCACAAATGATGCTGGCAGTGCCTCATGCACAACCCAACTCTTTGTGAAAGGTGTGTTTGTGTGTGTGTGTGTTATCTCAGGTATCTCCCTTCACATGCTGCCTGCAGCCCTGCCACATCTGTCCCTCTCACTGCTGATCTATGCCTCCCCACAGAACCTGCAGTCTTTGTGAAGAAATTAAGTGATTTCAGTGTGGAGCAGGGGAAGTCCATTGTGCTGGAAAGCAGCTACATAGGCACCCCTCCCATCTCTGTCACCTGGAAAAGAAATGGTATGCCCATTGCTCAGTCTCCACGCTGCAGTGTTACAACTACTGACAAATCTGGGATTCTTGAAATCTTCAACAGCACCAAGAGTGATGAAGGCGAATACACCTGTGAGGTGGCAAATGAGGCAGGCGGGGATGTTTGCTACAGCCTTGTATCCATCTTAGGTACTCATCACCCCTCATTCCCCAACTTTGGCTCAGTAGGGATCTAAGGAAAACAAATGGCCCTCCCCCGCCCCCCCCAACTGTCCCCAAAACGACAACATGGAAAGAATT
>JAOXNG010000064.1:34714414-34728681 GCA_028566535.1 Scolopax minor
CCCTACATTTGTGAGAAAACTGAAAGATATTCAGGAGGCAGTTGGTGCCCCAGTGACGTTTGATTGCCGCATAAATGGCTCAGAGCCTATCCAGGTGTCTTGGTACAAGGATGGGGTTCTGTTAAGTGACAGTGATAATGTGCAATCAGCCTTCTTAAACAATGTTGCAACTCTCCAGATCTTGGAAACTAGTATGGCTTACTGTGGCCAATATACTTGCTCAGCCCAAAATGCTCTGGGAACTGCGTCTTCCAGCGCCAAACTTCTCCTTACAGGTTTGTAGCTCACACTTAAACAAAGATCTGTATGTCTTTGCTCTTTTATTTCTTCACCCTTTTCCCCACTCTGCCCATTGTATAGTGGCCAGAGAGCATGGGCATAGCATGGTGAATTTTGTGTTGAAAAGGGCTTGGTGATGAACTCCGCCATGCTTTCCTCTTTGCAGAACATTTACAACCCCCCTTCTTTGACATCAAGCCAGTACCTATCGATGTGGCATTAGGGGAAAGTGCAACCTTTAAGTGTCATGTGACTGGCTCTGCTCCCATGAGGATTACTTGGACCAGAGACAACAGAGAGATCCGCCCAGGTGGCAACTACAAGATGACACTGGTGGAAAACACAGCCAGGTTGACAGTCCTAAAAGTTGGTAAAGGGGATGCTGGACTCTACACATGTACTGCCAGCAACAGTGTTGGAAAGGATGTGTGCGCAGCTCAGCTGGCTGTACAAGGTAATGCTGTGAGCTTTAAGTGTTCATTAGGATTTTCTTAGCAAGGCAGACACCTGGAAAACAAAGCTATGAATGGAGACATGTTTGAGACTAACAACCTTTACAAGAGGCTACAATAAGATGTCTTATTTCATTTAAATATTATTGTAATACTTAAATGCTTATTCTTCTTTCTTTTGGTCTGGTATAGTGTGTGTGATTTGTCTTATCAAAAGGATTCTTCCATTGAAATGTTAACTCTGACTTAGTACCCCGTTGCAGCTTTAGGAATGACCCTACTGGCCAGAAAAATCTGTCTTCCTTAAAGTCTTTATCCAGCAGTGACATCCACTAAACTGTCCAGGGGAGGGAAAGGTAACTGAGAGAAACTCAGTTCACTTATGAGACTTATATGGAATTTTATTTGGTATGTAGGTCCTGAAAATAGTTTTACTCTTTCACAGACTGAAAGCTGTTATAGACAGCAAAATTGGAGGATCTGAGGGCAGACTTGGTGACAAATAATAATTCTGGCAACACTTCATTTCTCTACATAGTCTGCGGATCTTAAACATTTCAATGATCTAAATTTATGACTGGAGCAAACTGTTTTGATACAAGTGACACTTGTATATTAGTGTCATTTCCTCAGTGTAGGTGGGAATATTGGATTTATTTATAGCTGTTCCGGATATCTCATTCTTACTGATTTTATGAAAGAACAAATGTAGAATCAACAGTTAAATTATGTATGAGTTCAAATGTCCCTGTTTGGTTTTGTGTTGGCTTTTTTTTTCCCCTCTGTATGAGTTCAGGAGAAAAAAAAACAACCAACAAACAACAAAATTATTTGAAGAGTAAACACTTTGAATTTTACTCTCTAAGACAAACGACACAACAAGCTGAACTACCACTGGCAAGATTTTGTAATAATTGCTTGTCAAATGTATTATGTGTATGTACAGTATGTTCTATCCATATGGATTTTTCTTGGTGGGAGTGGGGAGAGTATGGTGGAGTGAATTACCTGTGAATTTAGTGGCAGGGATGGATGTGTTATTCTTGACTTACAAAAAGCATTGAAAGACTGAGCAAGAAATGTAACCTCTTTAAAAGATTTAAAGCTTGTGTCAACCAGAATCGCAATTCTGTTTATTATTAGTTATAAGACTAATAGGTTTATTTGACTGAAGTTATCATTCATAAAATGATCCCAACAGACCTTATTTGTTTTCTTACTCTTCAACTCTTAATTCATAATATGTTGAAATAATTTTTTCCCCTGGGATTATTATTTTCTTTTTTGATCCTAAACTTACACTGGCACTCACTCACTTCAGTTCTTTAGAATTTCTACAGTTTCCCCAAGCCTGTAGAGTTATTGATGTTCATTGTTAGCCAATTTCTACAGAACTCGGAAGGGCAAGATATTTGTGTGCATTGATTTGTCTGTGTTTAACTTGAGCAGATGCTGTCTCACTTCTATGACACACTGCCTTTTCTTTGTAGAATTAAGATATTTTGTTCAAATGGCCTTGAAAATCTCCCAGTTTTTTATTAACTTTCCCATATTAACATCTAATGTTCCCAATCTGCAGTTTTTAACTACTTCTGTAGGTTCTAAAATTGCTTTACATCTAAGCATATACGTTACTAACTTGTATATTTTT
Source organism: Scolopax minor (assembly GCA_028566535.1). Lineage (NCBI taxonomy): Eukaryota > Metazoa > Chordata > Aves > Charadriiformes > Scolopacidae > Scolopax > Scolopax minor. Next base: position 34,716,797 of record JAOXNG010000064.1, read on the forward strand.
GCGAAGGAATGGCATTAGAGTGTGACTACGTAGCAACTGTTAGTATGTGGATAGATAATCAACTCTTTGTCAAAGTGAAATCTGATAGTAAATTACTAAGGTTCCAACTGTCCTTGTCTTAACAAGTCATCATTTCTATTTTTAGAAACTCTAAGGAAGTTTTGTTACTAACAACATAGTATGTTCTGCAAATGCCCCACAGGTTGAAATAACCCACAATAAAATAGATATTCTTCCTACACTTTATAGACAAATGCACAAAGAGTAAGTCCATCCTGTTTTGCGGATAGATTTGTTTGTTGTGCCCACGTTACCACTTCTTGGTTTCACTAGTTATATCTTTGATCTATGAGCATTCAGTCTTATGATTTTGAATCATCCGTATGGTACTTTTGATGAAAAGTGCCAAACCTCCACTCCTTTCTCTCCTTATAGAATAAAATGTAACTATCTGGTTTAATTTTCAGTCACAGGACCTTTAACAGCAATGTCTGTGATGCAATCCTCTCATAATTCTTCTCAGTATGATTATTTTGGACCTCTTATGTTTACCACCAAAGCTCTTTGACTTTTATTCCTTATATGCACCTTTATGTTTGGCTTTGCAATAAAGATGCAAAGGGTTATTATGCAGATACATTTATTGACTATATCAAAGAATCATCTCCCCTTTCTGGCTTTCCAGAACCACCAAGATTTATTAAGAAACTAGACTCCTCAAGACTTGTGAAACAGCATGATTCCACTAAGTATGAATGCAAAATAGGTGGATCTCCAGAAATCAAAGTCACCTGGTACAAAGGTGAAACTGAGATCCATCCCAGTGAAAAATACAGAATGTCCTTTGTGGATTCAGTGGCAGTCATTGAAATGCACAACCTCAGTGTTGAAGACAGTGGTGACTACACTTGTGAAGCTCAGAATCCGGCGGGTAGTGCAAGCACCAGTACCTCGCTAAAAGTAAAAGGTCAGAATCACTGATCTTTCCTTACCTTTCTATCTGTATGAGTCGTCCTTTGTGGAAAAGCTGTTAAATCCCACCCTCTTTAGTCAAAGAGGCCAAAGAGTGTCTGAATAGATCTTATCTCTCTTTTCTATTTGTTATGCTATGGGAAATCTTTCTTATTTGTTGTCTTTATTATATGGTTTGTCTTTGCTGCTCTACATCAAAATGGGCTTTTGAATAGTCCATCTTCTTTAATCTTCTTTGCTCAAATAACGCAAACTTTAAACCCTCTTTTTTTCTTTTTTCAGCACCTCCCATTTTTATCAAGAAGCCCCATTCAGTCCAGACCTTGAAAGGGTCTGATATTCACCTGGAATGCGAGCTTCAGGGCACTCCCCCATTCCAGATTTCATGGTATAAAGACAAACGCGAAATTCGGAGCAGCAAGAAGTATAAAGTCATGTCTGAGAACTACCTAGCTAGTATTCACATTCTCAGTGTGGATACTGCAGATGTTGGTGAATATCACTGTAAAGCTGTAAATGATGTGGGAAGTGACTCCTGTATCGGCTCTGTAACACTAAGAGGTTTGTATAAACATTGGCACCTTCTTGGCATTTCGTTTTTCCTGTCGTTCTCCTCCTACTTTTCCGCTCCTGGAGTGTTTTTTACTGTTACATATCTTCTCTTAAATAGCACCACCGGCCTTTGCAAAGAAGCTGAGTGATCTCACTGTCGTAGTTGGAGAGTCAATTGAACTGCAGGCTGCAGTAGAAGGATCACAGCCCATTTCTGTTCTGTGGTTAAAAGACAAAGGAGAAATCATCAGAGAAAGTGATAATCTTTGGATCTCCTATTCAGAAAACATTGCAACTGTGCGGATTGGAAATGCAGAACCAGCCAATGCTGGGAAATATATTTGTCAAATAAAAAATGATGCTGGATTTCAGGAGTGCTTTGCCACACTGACAGTGCTAGGTTGGTAGTATGGGATAAAAAACACAATGTGTTTTAAGATGCTTTAAAATTTTATATAACTAATAAATATTGAATTTTTGTTTTTAAAAATGTGACTTACATCTCATTGCAGAACCTGCAATCATTGTAGACAAGCCAGGCCCAGTCAAAGTTACAGCTGGAGACTCTTGTACTCTGGAATGCACAGTAGACGGCACACCAGAGCTAACTGCTAGGTGGTTTAAGGATGGGAATGAACTGTCCACTGACCATAAATATAAAATCAGTTTCTTCAACAAGGTATCTGGGCTTAAGATCCTGAATGCAGGACTAGAAGACAGTGGAGAATATACTTTTGAGGTGAAAAACAGTGTTGGTAAAAGCAGCTGCACAGCTTCAGTGCATGTTTCAGGTTAGTTGACTACTCTTTTTGAGTAACATCTGATCCTATCATTCCTTTACAAAGCCTTTAGATAGCATACTGTTACTCATAAGTAGCAGCCTCAGAGACTCGTTGCTTATATAATCTTAGGAGCACTTGTCATGGCACTTTGACGGGCATCAAGAATATCTGCAAACCTAACCTCTGAGGGGCCGGAGTCATTGCAGGGGCTTGATTTCTTCAGCTTTAATCTACATGTCTTCTTGGACAGCTAGTGCAATATTGTTGATTATGAAAACTAACTTCAAAACAAAAAAGTGTTATTCAAAAACTATGAATGAAAACTCTGGTATAGCCTTAACCATCAATGATTTAGGTGTGTAGGAGTAGAGTGTTAAAGCAGGCATATAAAATTAAAGTTAACTGATTTATTATGCATGGGGAACTTTTAACATTTTAAGCTCCTGTATGGTAATTTACTAATTATTTTTTTTAAACAAATGCAGATCGTATCATACCTCCTTCTTTCACAAGAAAACTGAAAGAAACTTGTGGTCAGCTGGGTTCTTCTGCTGTATTAGAGTGCAAAGTTTATGGGTCACCACCTATTCTGGTTTCCTGGTTTCATGATGGACAGGAGATTACCAGTGGAGACAAGTACCAGCCTACCCTTACAGACAATACTTGTTCTTTGAAAGTGAATGGACTTCAGGAATCTGATATGGGAACTTATTTGTGTACAGCTACTAACATAGCTGGGTCTGACGAATGCAGCGCATTTTTGAGTGTTAGAGGTCAGTATCAATAGGAAGCCAGAGTCAGAGGGCACAAATATATTTTTCAAAAAGACTTCATTCTTTGCTTTGTTACATATTTTTTGTTTCTATGCTCTTCATCAGAAATTCAAAAGTACTTCTCTGTCTCTCTAATTTTCATGCTTAGAACCACCATCTTTTGTGAAGAAACCTGAACCACTGAATGTTTTATCTGGAGCAAACATTACCTTTACCAGTATCATAAAAGGGTCCTCTCCATTGGAAGTTAAATGGTTTAGAGGTAGTGTTGAACTAGTACCAGGACACAGATGCAATATCACCTTGCAAGATTCAATTGCAGAATTGGAGCTGTTTGATGTAAATCCACTTCAGAGTGGAGACTACACCTGCCAAGTCTCTAATGAGGCAGGGAAAATTTCTTGCACAACACATCTTTTTGTCCAAGGTTCGTCCAGACTACTACTTCTTACTCTTCTTATACTTCTAAAAAATGTTCTCTTGGCTTTATTTAATTTCTTTTCTTCTCATTGCTCATTATAGAACCAGCCAAATTTGTGAAGAAGGTGAACAATTTAAGTGTAGAGAAAGGGAAAAATTTAATCTTGGAATGCACATATACGGGTACTCCACCAATTTCAGTGACATGGAAGAAAAATGGAGTAAAAATAACGCACTCTGAAAAGTGCAGCATCACAACTACTGAAACATCTGCCATACTGGAAATCTCTAGTACCAAATTAGAAGATCAGGGGCAATATTCTTGTCATATTGAAAATGACTCTGGACAAGATAATTGTCATGGTGCAATCACAATACTAGGTGCGTCAAGCCACCATCACTTCATCAAGTATTATTCGAACTACTAATGGTTATTGTGCAATACATTTTTATGCTAATGGTGTGTGTTTGTTCTTCAGAACCACCTTACTTCATTAAACCCTTGGAGCCAGTGCAGGTGACTGTTGGGGATTCTGCATCCTTACAGTGCCAGGTTGCTGGAACACCAGAAATGATTGTATCATGGTACAAAGGCGATACAAAGCTGAGAGGAACTGCTACTGTGAAAATGCATTTTAAGAACCAAGTTGCCACTCTGGTTTTCAGCCAGGTAGACAGTAGTGACAGTGGGGACTACATCTGCAAAGTAGAAAATACTGTTGGGGAAGCTGCTTCATCATCTTTGCTGACAGTTCAAGGTGAATATTTCATTTTAAAAAACAGGAAAATGGCCTATTTTTCTTAACTATGTTTTGCTATTTCAAAAAACAAGGATTATCTTTTCCCTTTTAAACATTCGTCTGTTTCTTGACATGTAAGATGTCTTGTGGCACTGCCTTCTTTTAACAAAAGCCTACCTTACAGACCACAGCTCTTCTGATACAAGCATCTTCTTTCCCCATTCAGGATATTGCTTTCGTTGTTTACATCATTAGCAGTCCTGAGGACTGAATAGGCTTACTGGGTGTAACTGCGGGCAGAATGGTTATATGTTTTCTTGCAACCATATGCACAGCGGTCTTTTCACATTGGGTTCCAAATAAATGATGTGCTGAATAACTTTTTAATCAGAAGTTTGAAGGAAAAAATCCAGCATAATCTTCAGTGTACTATACAGTGATTATCAGTGAGTACAATAGTTGCATAACTTCTGAAAGCTCTCACTGTACAATACCTGTTTTCTTACAGACCGTAAACTACCTCCTTCTTTTACACGAAAATTAAGAGATGTTCATGAAACTGCTGGCTTACCAGTTACATTTGATTGCGGCATTGCTGGTTCAGAACCTATTGAAGTATCTTGGTTTAAAGATGGTGCACGTGTGAAAGAGGATTACAATATTCACACATCCTTCATAGATAATGTAGCAACTCTCCAGATTTTGAAGACAGATAGGAGCCTTATTGGGCAATATACCTGCACAGCTACCAATGCGATTGGGACTGCTTCTTCTAGTGGCAGGCTTGTCCTTACAGGTTGGTGGGCCATGTAATATTTAATGGAAATATCTTAAAATTCACTTTTGCTTCATATATGAACTTATTACTGTACCAATGATGTTTTTGTTTCACCAAGGTTTAAAGAAAAGCAAGATTTTAAAGTGATGCCTTTTTATTTCTTTCACTCTTCAGAAGGGAAGACTCCTCCATTCTTTGACATCCCAATTGCACCTGTGGATGGTATTATTGGAGAAAGTGTTGACTTTGAGTGTCATGTTTCTGGAACACAGCCTATTAGAGTCACTTGGGCAAAAGATAACCAAGAGATTAGAACAGGAAAAAACTACCAGATCAGCTATGTAGACAACACAGCCCACTTGACTATCTTGAGAGTTGACAGGGGAGACTCTGGAAAGTATACATGCTATGCTAGCAATGAAGTTGGAAAGGACTCTTGCACAGCTCAATTGACTGTTAAAGGTACTGAATAGATAACACATTGTGTGTATATTTTTGTTCCCTTAATTATAAAGGAAGGTAGCCTTATTGCTGCAAGATAGATTTTAGATAAACTTCTGAGATAAAGCTTGAAAGTACCTGTCTGGAGATACCCATGAATTTCTTAAGAGTCACTAACAATGTAAAGAGAAATGAAATATAATCTTTGGCCTAGTTTCTTTATAGGCTTCGGCCTATTTCTTTCTTGAGAACTCAACGCACATCTTGGTGTTTTTAAAATTACTCTTGCTTAAATCAAGAAGATTTTATTTTCTTTTCAAGTGAGAGTTAAGAACAAAACACCTGCTGTTTATCTTGGCATATTCACTTAAAAAAAATCCTATTTAAATGACAGCAAATATCAATTCCCCAATGTTCATTTTTTCTTGAAACATTTTCTTTACATTTTCTTTACATTTTTTATTTAAGATTTGATTTATAGAATTTGAATAATATGTTCTTTTTTTTACAGAACGAAAAACTCCACCTACTTTTACGAAGAAGCTGTCTGAAGCAGTAGAAGAAACAGAAGGGAATGAACTTAAACTTGAGGGCCGTGTTTCCGGGTCTCAGCCTTTGACTGTTGCTTGGTATAAAAACAATCAGGAAGTTCACTCAAGCCCTCATTGTGAAATATCTTTCAAAAACAATACCTTACTTTTGCATATAAAGAGCATAGAACAATCAGATGCTGGTTTATATACCTGTAAAGTGTCCAATGAAGCAGGAAGCGTGTTGTGTACATCTTCTGTTGTTATTAGAGGTTAGTTGAAGTCTTATTTTTCTTTGTTTCTTTTTTGTTGTTATTGTTGCATGTTAGCTGCAAATATACAGCTTCTATCTTATGAGCCGGTTTTACTGACCTTAACAGCAATGATTTTTCCTGATACATACAATATAAAACTGAGTTAAACCACAAAATCAAGGAATTCTTTTAATTTTGTGACTAAAATAAAAAATATTTTTCAGGGAGGGGCTTCTTTTTCACTACTTGCTACAACTGCTGAAATGTGAACATTGTAATCTGTATGTGTCATTTCTGTTGAAATTTTAATCATTCTCTTTTCATGGAATAACAGTATTTTTGTGCAATTACATCTAAGCTTGGTCAGCCTTGACAGTGTGTTGTCGCAGCTTGGCACTTCATCATAATACTATTGCAGGAGAAAGCATATTTGTTTCTTTCAAGGTGCTTATATGGTTTGGCAGGCTAATAATAGTGCTTTAATTATACTGTTTTTTGCATGTGAACAAGTGCCCTTGTTGCATGGAGAAATGTAATTTTGTGCATGTTTGCATAGAAACATACTCTCTTGATAGCTATTCCATTTTCTAAAACTTTCTCAGACTTGTGTTTATCCTCCTTCGTTCCATTCTATTGTCTTCTTAAGAATCACATGTATCTCTTTTTCTTTTGCATTCTCAATCATACTTTCCTTCCTTGAGTATTTATTCAAGAGTTTTCATATTCCAGAACCTCAAAAGCCTCCAGTTTTTGACCAACCTCTTCAGCCAGCAGCAGCAGAGGAAGGTGATACCCTACAGCTCAGCTGCCATGTCCATGGATCGCAGCCAATCCGGATTCAGTGGCTGAAGGCAGGGAGAGAAATAAGAGCTTCAGACAGATGCAACTTCAGCTTTGCTAATGGAGTAGCCCTTCTGGAACTTTCTGCAGTTACCAAATCAGATTCAGGAGAATATGTATGCAAAGCTTCAAACGCAGCTGGTGCTGATACTTGCAAATCTAAAGTCACAGTTAAAGGTAGAGTAATAGAGAGAAAATCAAGGCATATGATAGAAATTTAAAGCAAAATTCCATCCTGCTTCATTTTCTGTGGAACAAAAATATTAATAATTTAATGGCAAACATTTTGTATCTTTTAGTCCTTTGCAAAACTGCAATCTGCAAAGACAGCATATTTAACAATAATTTGTATGTAAGTAGTGACATAAATAGTGGGAGATCAGTGTCAAATCAATAGCATATGCTTAACAAAAAGATTAAGAATTTAGTTTCTAAATCTAAACACCAAATTTAAGAAAATTGCCAGCTAAGTAAGTGAAATTACTTGGATATGCATATTTTACAGGAAGGATTGGAATGACAGTGTTAATTAAAGGAAAATACAAAAGGAACTCAATTGAGTGTGTCTTACCATTGCATAAACACGTAGGAGTTCAGTAATATGTAGAAATCGTATCTTTTTACTACATGGATAGCCTCAAGGCTAAGAACTCTGAAAAAAAAAATAAAACTAACAAATAACTGATAAAAAAATAAAAGTAACTCGGAGGGTGAAATTTCCAGAAATAGATAGAAAAGAGAATACCTCACTAAAAAACAATCCATTTTAGAAAATGAGGCTTCTTGTTTGCATGTCCATCAATTAATTTGCATCCATGCACAATATAAATGGCCTGACTGAAGTTAAAGAACGGCAAAATACAACCCGAAGTGTTCAGTTTACTCTGGAAATTAACATACAAGTTAATTAAGATAATATGGAAGTATTTTGGATTTTTATTTCTTGCACAATATTTTGTTCCATCTCTGTAATTAATTCCTTTTTTATAATTCCTTCAGAAGCACCATAACGCATGAACATAAACTATTACATCAAACCATCTATTTCAATTTTTTGACTCTATTTTTTAGAAAAACCAGCAGCTGCACCAGCAGCTAAGAAAGCAGAAGTGGAAGGAAAACTTTATTTTGTGTCAGAGCCTCAGAGTATCAAAGTCATGGAAAGTAAGGACTCTTTTCAAAAAAGTACAATGTCTTCTACATGCCTATATGTTTTGTTTGAGATTATGTCCTGCTGGAAAGACTTAGCTTCCTCATTTGCATCTTTCTGCAGAGAGTGTTGCAACATTTATTGCAAAAGTTGGAGGAGACCCAATTCCAAATGTTAAATGGATGAAGGGAAAATGGAGGCAACTCAACCAGGGTGGTCGCATTATAATCCAGCAGAGAGGAGATGAAGCCAAACTAGAAATAAAGGATGCAATAAAAACAGATTCTGGCATGTACAAATGTGTAGCTTTTAACCAACATGGTGAAATTGAGAGGAGTGTGAATCTACAAGTTGAAGAAAGAAAGAAAGAAGTTGTTGAAGGGGATCTCAGGGCAAAACTAAAAAGGTATATGGAAAGGTTTTATAGATTAATTTGCCATCAACACAGAAGAAACATTTTTTATTTTCTATCTCAGATGAAGATATAATTTTTTTAACATTAATTAAATAAGAATAGTTATATTAAAAATATAAGCACTTGAATAAAGTAAGCTAAAGGATTCCTCTGCAGAGGGCAGCTCTATGCAGATCCATTTTTTCAGTGAACAGATTTCTAGGGATGAAGCATTGTATACTTACTTTATGTCATTGATTTGAATAGCACTCCAACAAAAAAGAAGGAAGAAGAAGAGCAACCTATTGATATCTTGGAACTTCTCAAAAATGTAGATCCCAAAGAATACGAGAAATATGCTCGCATGTATGGCATTACAGATTTCCGTGGCCTCCTGCAAGCCTTTGAGTTACTAAAGCAAACCCAAGCAGAAGAAAGCCATAGATTGGTAAGACACAGTGTGACTGTAACTTTGTCCTTTGACACTTCCTTTGAGCAGATTTGGTGTCTACACTCTGATGTTACTGTGTGTGGAGGAATTTCTGGTTTCGCTTTAGATCTTTTACTGACAGCTCTCAGTTATGCTTAAACCCAAGAAGAGTGAATGGGCCTTCTGGCCAACTATGTTCTATTTTCATAATTTGCCTCCAATTTTTAAGATGAGAAGATATAATAGTTACAGTACAGTTACAGAAAATTTGATGTAGGAGTATATCCTGCCTCTTTACAGGAAATTGAGCTTACAGAAAAAGCTCGAAGAGAAGATCAGGAGTTTGATGAACTTGTAGCTTTTATTCAGCAGCGACTCACACAGACAGAGGTAACATATATTTGGACTAATCTGTGAAATATCGAAGCACATAACAGAGAACTTGAAACTAATTTAAACTCATATTTTACAGCCTATTACTCTGATCAAAGACATTGAAAATCAGACAGTTTTAACAGATGAGGATGCTATCTTTGAATGTGAGATTAAAATTAACTATCCAGAAATTAAACTGTCATGGTACAAGGGAACCCAGAAATTGGACTCCAGTGACAAATATGAAATTAGAATTGAAGGTGATCGCCATATACTGAGAATCAGGAACTGCCAACTTGAAGATCAGGGAAATTTCAGAATAGTGTGTGGACCACACATTGCCAGTGCCAGGCTAACTGTGATTGGTAAGTGTGCCTTTGAAGTATATATTTGAATCAATTTACACTTTAATTATTCTGTTGTCTGATGTCTGCTAAAATGTATGTTTTAACACACTAATAGAACCTGCAGTTGAACGGCATCTTCATGACACTACTTTCAAGGAAGGAAACACATGCACGCTGTCTTGTCAGTTCTCTATCCCAAATGCCAAGTCTCAGTGGTATAGAAATGGGAGACCCATTAAGATAGGAGGGAGATATTCAACACAAGTCTCTGACAAACTACACAAACTCATCATCAAGGATGTTAGAACAGAAGACCAGGGACAATATACCTGCAAGCTTGACAATCTAGAAACAACTGCAGATCTGGCCATCGAAGGTTTGTAAACAGACATAGAATCTCTTTATTACAGTAGCAGTAAAAAATTTCTGGATGTTCCATTAACAAAACAAATGTAAATAAAAGGAATTTCTTAAAGAGATATTCTCAAATGTGAAATTGGACTAAATGAGAAATTTTGCTGCCCTTTCTCTTTGAACAATATGTGACATACTTGTGTAAGTTAATATTTAACTAAATCATCATTACTAATGTCTCTTGTCCCTCAAACAAACTGAGAACTGGGCCATACTTGGTTTTATATCTTTTTCTCTGATGCTCTTATATTGGTTTTCCTCTTTTTCTTAATTATTCTTCATCTTTAATTTCCTTATGGCTTCTCTTGTATAATTTATCCGCACAGCAATCTTGTTATAATTGTACTCTTATGTCTTCTGATCTTCATTCTTACATAGAAAACTTCACAGAAGATGGAATACCTTTCTCTTTACTTTTTCAAGATCTTTTGTTATTATCTCTTATTATGATGTAGCTATTATTATGAAAACAATACAGTACAGGAATTAGATAAGCTGAATGGCCCAGTGGTGCATAACAATTGATATATTTTTTGTTTCTAAACACAGCGGAACCAATTCAGTTCACAAAGAGCATACAGAACATTGTAGTGAGTGAACACCAGTCTGCAACCTTTGAGTGCGAGGTATCTTTTGATGATGCAGTCGTGACATGGTATAAAGGCCCCACTGAACTGACAGAGAGTCCCAAGTACAGCTTCAGAAGTGAAGGTCGCTGTCATTATATGACTATTCACAATGTCACTGCAGAAGATGAAGGTAAAAACATGGAATGTTTGTGCCCATGCCTTTCTTTTATCTGATTCTGTTGTCTCTGTTTTTAATGATAAAGGCATATAAATTTAAACATTCTTGGCTATTGCAGGTGTATACTCTGTAATTGCTCGCCTTGAACCAAGAGGAGAAGCAAGAAGTACTGCAGAGCTCTATCTGGTAACCAAAGGTTAGCAAATTTGCTAAACAAATTTTTTTATCATAGCCATCTGCAAATTTGTCAGTTTGAAACATGATCCTGGAAAAATAAATAGTCCTAAAAGAAATCTAATATTCTTTTGCAGAAATTAAACTGGAATTGAAGCCACCAGGTAAAGATCATGAGCAAGACTGGCACAAGATCTTGTCTACACTCTGTTGTTGAATTGGTGCATTGTTCTGCCTTGTTTTTTATATTCAAATTCTTTTTTTCCTGGCTATAGTAAGTCAAATCTACACCCTGAATAATAGAACCATAGATATGAGAAGGTATTTATTCTCATGAATAGATGAATATCACATGAATACTGTGATAACCCCAAAATCAGTGCTATTATTGTGTCTTGGGGACATGTTTGTACAATATGGGAAGCCACATTCCCCAAAACACAAAAGTGTATTTTAATTTGAATGACTGAGGAGTACAACAATTAAGAGGTACCAATGAACAGATTCAATGGCTTCTGCACAACTGAAAAGAAACCAGGGAGGGAAAGTGGGTAGCAATCATCTCCTTAATAATGACATTCTTTTCTGAATGTTCTGCTCCAAAACAATGCAAGAATTATTTAGAAATAAAATGAAACGGTGTAGAATTTGGCCAGACTGAAAGATTAATGTGATTAGTTATCTGTGGTTGGATAGTTTATTCTTGAGGAGGAAGTTAGAATCTGTGTATGCTAGAAGAGAAACATGAAAGCACCATGAACTACTATTCTTG
>JAOXNG010000064.1:34749361-34760598 GCA_028566535.1 Scolopax minor
TCAGTCGTTCGCTGGTTTTCCTCCAGAGAACACTTTATCCTTCTGTTGACAAAAGCCCCAGCCTTGGGAACATGAGCAACGACTGCACAGATTAACGAGGCCACTGTGACCTCCAGCAAACACTGCCCCGACCATGGCTGCTCAGCCCCTCTCTTCCCACCCTCCAGCCATCACACCCCCAGGCTGGCACAGCTCTGGTTCTGTCAGATGAGAGAAAAATCACTCCTGGTTCCAGATGTTAACAAAAGCACATCTGGATCCCTGGAGGGCAGTGAGCAGCCCATGTGCTGGCTCTGCCTTGCCATACCTCACCTTCAGAGTTAAGCCCAGTGACTGATGGCCTTGCCACTTGCCTGAACCAAAAACCCCAACCCTTCAGTGCTACATGCTCTCCCAGTCTTGTGCTGTGATACATGGCCAGTGGGGCTGTGTCACCACCTGTGTAAGGGACACTGCTACAGGCCAGGCTCAGCTCTTCTCAAGAGGGGCTCTGCTCAAAGCAAGACATCCCCCAACCCCTACAGCTCACTGTCCTCCCTCCAGTGGGACATCAGAGCCATCCAGAGCAGGTTGCATTCAAGCTGAGATTCAGTGGAGAAGCGTACTTTGAGAGCAGAAACACCCTTGCTCTGGTTTTTAAAAATTATTTCCAGCTAAAAAAAAAAAAGTCATGCAGTATGGGCAGAGCTGCAGAGCCCCTCATCCAGACAAATCTGGCCCAACTCCTTCCCACTGCAGCTCTTCCACACAACATGCTCACACACCTTGGTAAGTTGTGCTCTCGTGCCCAGGGGGGTCCTTGGCACTGTCCTCCTCCCAAAAAAGAAGGAAGTTCTACTAGCGAAAGGTATTCCAGCTCTTGACTGAATGCGTCAAAAAAATATTTAAAAAATTAGTCTTTGTTTACCTTTCCTCTTTAATGTAATGTAGAGTGAAGAGTATTTTCTGTTCTTAACAATTCTTCTTTGTCATTCCACTTTATTGATTCATATCAGTGATTTGCATTCTTTACATTGTGGTTCAAAAATGAAATTCTTAAACTACAATAATATCTTTAAGGGCCTGAAGTACCAAAGAAACCTGTGCCAGAAGAGAAGGTACTTGTCCCAGTGCCTAAAAAAGTGGAAGAACCTCCAGCAGCCAAAGGTATACCAGTTTCTATTTCAACAGCATATTACTAGTTTTGTTTCTTCAGCTTCAGAACACTGCAAGCAACAGTCCTATTCCTCATCCTAGTGTGATACCAAACCACTAACTGACCTGTGTTTGATCAGGACACTGTATTGTGGCTGTTTCTGTTACTCATGTTATGTTTATTCTCAGTTTGAAAAGTTCTATGTGTCTTGTATCATCTCTGTCTTTTGGATCTTATATATCTAAATTATTTAAAATTACTTGCTGTTTCAAAAAAAAAATGCTCCAAAAGATAAACAATGTACCTGAACAGCTAGACTTCCCCCTTATCCTTACTACACCAATTTCTAACACCGCAACCTGTATGTTTGTAAGTTTACATCCGTCCATATATCTGTGATAAAATCAGTGTTATCTTTCACACATAATTAAATTTTACCATATTTGTGTAGTTATCTTAATATCAGTTACACAGTTATCAATTTACTGTTTTATGTTACATTCAAAATTAATTTCTTAAATAAAAATGTCTTTAAAGTGCCAGAAGTGCCCAAGAAAGTTCCTGAAAAGAAAGTACCTGTCCCTGTACATAAAAAGCCAGAACCTCCACTAGTCAAAGGTATCTCTTCTTATCTCAACTAAATATGTGGATGATGTGTTTGTATGTTCATTGGTAGAATTCAACTGAAGTATTGTAGCAGTTTGTGACAAGCATACTTGTTTCTGTGTAACTTGTCTCTCAGTTTCTGATGATGTGTCTAAGTTCTCTGTAATTACATGCTACCTTTAAAGTGCCAGAAATACCAAGACCTCCCCCTGAAGAGGTACCTATTTTTGTGCCTGAAGAAGAGGAGGAGGAAGAGGAACATGTTCCAGAGATATCAGCAAAAGGTACACCATTCCTCCTTGAAAACTATCAGTGAGCTTTGTTCATTTCATTAAAAGATCTTCATCTCTATTGATTCTTTTAAGCGGGATGTAAACCTTAAACATCCTTCTGAGGGGTTTTCTTAATCTTATTTGTCTTTGTGACTTTGTTCTGTGATTTCAGTATTTTTTTTGCTCTAAAAATAATAGAAATTTTCCTATCAAAACAATATCTTTAAAGTGCCAGAGGTGCCCAAGAGAGCTGTCCCAGAAGAAAAAGTACCTGTTGCAGTTCCTAAAGTAAAGAAAATTCCACCAGCTAAAGGTATATCACATTGTGGAGTATGCAGAAAATTCCTTTCCCTTATTTTCTCATATTTCTGTGGAACCTCATTTTAAAAATCAATGCATACTCACGTAAAGTCAGATGCTTCCTTCTACCACCCTGCTGCTCCCTTGTAGCTAGCAGTGTTGGGTTGATTCAGGGAGATCATTCTGATATATAGCTTAAGAGTATGCTAAAATCTCAAGTCTTTTAGCTAAACTTTTATAAAAATAAAATGAAATCAAAACTGACCATACAAATAACTCAAAAATATACCTTAAATGCCAAATTTAAAGTGGAAGCAGACTGCTGCGGAGGCCACCATCTGATGCTGAGAAAATTCTACCTCAGCAGCTGAGATTTCTAGAAAAAAATTGAAAAGCAGACACTGAACGATTTTTATGTAAAAAATTAGATGCTAGTTAACTTCTACAATCTCTCATTTGTAGCATTAGCATGCTTGCATCTCATTAGCATATCTTGCTAATATTTTCCATTGGCAATGATACTGTGTAATTTTAACAATTGGGCAGAAGAGATAATGCTCATATAATTCTTATAACCCAATTGCACATTGCTGTTTTCAGGGAGTGAAAAATAACAGAGTTTCCCTTATTTTTATTACTGCTGTTACTTTACAGTTGGTGTCCTTGTGTTTTATGTTCCGAATTTTTCTTTGTGATGTTGTGAAATTAAAATTCTTAAAATAATATCTTTAAAGTGCCTGAGGTGGCAAAGAAAGTTGCCCCTGAAGAAAAGGTTCCCATTTTTGTTCCCGAGGAAGAAGAAGAGGAAATGATTCCAGAGGAAACTATACCAGTAAAAGGTACACAAACTTTTCTTGCAAGTTACTCATGAGATCTTTTAGGTTCATTAAAATTCATCTTTATTTCCTCTTGTAAGTTCTATGTAAATCTTAGTGATCTTTTTGGGGAGCTTGTGTTGTTTTGTGATGTTCGTGTTTTTTATTAAAGTAATTTTAGAATGTGTTTGCAAAATAATATCAATAATATCTTTAAAGAGCCAGAGATTCCTAAGAAACCTGTCCCAAAAGAAAAACCACCTGTATCCACTCCTGAGAAACAGAAGCCTCCTCCAGCAAAAGGTATAAATTAATATCTAGGAGAACAATATGTTGTTATTCTCATTCAGTGTCTCTCTATATAATTATTATTACGTTTATTGTTTTTGTTAGTTTTGTGTCCCTGTTGCTTTTCTGTATTGTTGTCTCAAAGTGCCTGTCAAATTCCTACTGAAAATAAGCTCTAAAATTATTTGACTTGTTCTAGAAGTCTGACTATCAATATAAAGTGTCTTGGTTTTATGTCTGTTTCATCTTTAAAACATTTAAAATATATTCTGCAGATCAGTTCTTATTTTAATATGTCTGTTTGTATATGCTTTCTGTTGTCTTTCTTACACTACTGATGAATGACATTCTTAAAACAAATAATGTCTTTAAAGTGCCTGAGATACCCAAGAAACCCATTCCTGAAGAGAAAGAAACTGTTCCTAAAAAGGTGCCTGCTCCACCAGCCAAAGGTAAATGCTGTTATCCTAAATAGATGACATTCGTCAACAAAGTGGAGTTTAGCAAGGGGCACTTTAGTATGTCTGTCTTGTATTATATTTGTCACTACGCTATTTGTTTGTCTGTAACTTTCTGTTCTGCTGTTTGTAACCTTCTGGGTTTGTGTCTGTTTAAAAAATGTGTGAAAGATCACTGAAGTTGAGTCCTATCTTTAAAGTACCCAAGATGCCCAAGAAGGTTGTTCCTGAAGAGAAGGTACTTGTTGCCCCTCCTGAAAAAGTGGAGGTTCCAGCTGCAAAAGGTAGATGTACGTCTGACTATAATTAACTTAATGTCAATTAACTTATGCTAAAAAATACTCTTGGCCTTCTTCTAACTTTTGTCTTTGTTGTATGAGATTTCTGCTTGTATTTATGTTACAACTCTTCATTATAATGTTCGCATTGTAGAGTCATAGAACTCTGTTTCTTGTGCTTTATTACTTATACTGCTTTAAAGTGTTTTTCAAAATTCCTAAAAGAAATCCATATCCTTAAAGTCCCTGAGGTACATAAAAGAGCTGTTGCAGAAGTGAAAGTGCCAGCTGTTGTGCCCAAACCTAAAGAACCAACACCGACTACAGGTACACATTTCTTCTTATTCCTTCCAGAGATTTGTTTTTCCGCCTTATTCATAAAATCTTTTATATTTTATACATTGTTTCAGGACTGTGTTCTTATATTTTAATGCAACTTATGCTTGTGGTTATCATTTACATTTTCTGTTCTGTGTGGATCATCTTGACTAACTGTAAAAGAAAAAATTAATGATTTTTTTAAAATAATAATAGTGTTTTTACAAATTAATACTGTTTCTGAAGTGTCTGAAGTATCCAAGAAACTTGTCCGGAAAGAAAAAGTCCCTGCTCCTGCTCCTGTGGTGGAGAAGTACGAGTATGCATATGAAGAGTATGAGAAGTATGAGACATATGAAAGCATTGAAGAATTTGAAGAGGTTCAGGAAACTGAAGAAATTGAGGCGTATGAAGAACCTGAAGAACCTGAGAGATATAGGGAGATTCAGGAACAGGAATATAAAGAAGAAGATTTCTTTGAAAAGTATGAGTTTAAGGAGAAGGAAGAGATCTATGAGAAATATGAGGAGGTATATGAGGAGGCTTATGAAATCCAACCAGCTATAGGTACAAGTCATGATTTCTTTATTGTTACATTTTGTTAAGTTCCCAGCTTCTGCTTAAGCCTCCTTTGGGTGTTTACTTATGTTTTTCCCCATTGGTAGTCCTAAGTGTGTCTTTTGCTGGTAATGATAAAACCATTCAAAGATTGATTCTCTACTACTCCTTCCTAAGGAATTCTTCCCTTCCAAGTGGAATGGGAGGATTCCCTCTTTGCCTGCCCAAGACTGTGCTAGTGTAGATATGACACAAGTAACATAAATGAAGATTTTCTGATGCAGTTCAGCTTCAGCCTGAATTAAATATTTTTATGTGTCAATATTTGTTTATTCTGCCCAGGTTAGCTCCTGTGGTTTGCAGTGATGTTAAAACTCACGTAGTACCATCTTTCGCATCATTTAAATTTATGAACATGGGATCCCTTATGCCAATCAAAAAATGCAACTATAACATACCAGAAAGATATACGCTGATATTCCTTAACTTTCATTGCTCAAAAACTCTGATATAAGTGGCTGTTCAGTTGTCTCTGCATAAATGATGAGAAGATTCCTCTATAGATGTGTGATTGCTCTGCTTGCTTGTATCTGTTGTCTGCTTGTCTTTTTATTTGTTGTAATTCCTTATAAATAACTTAAAATCCATAATAAAATATTTTTTAAAGTGCCTGAGGTGCCTAAAAGACCTCTGCCAGAAGAAAAAGCACCTGTTCCTGTTCCTAAAAAAGAAGCTCCACCAGCTAAAGGTACATCAACTATTAGATAAATTTAAAAACACACCCTTCTGAATCCCCAGATCTAGTAATTTGCCTATTCTGAATATGTCTGTTGAGCTATAGTGCCATATGAGTGAAACTCTGGTTTCCTACAGAATCCTAAAATATTAGGACCTACTTCAACCTCATGTGCTGGAGTGCATATACTCTTAATGGGTATTCTTTGTATCAGGGTCTACAAAAGATAAGTGTCATGAATAGTGATTGTCAGTGGATGCTAGTAGAATTTCTGTTCTGGTCTGGAGCTCTGTAATAGTCTATGCAGAGCACTTAATTTGCCAGAAATAAATCTTGTGCTAAGTTTTATAGTTGTTTCTTGTATGAACTATCAGAACAAAACCAGTGGGAAAGTTTTTTGGCAGATAGACTTGGATATATAGCTAATAAGAACTTAAAACCTAACCGTATTCTCAGCTGGCATTAATTAGAGCTGATAGTTCATGAAACCTAATTGTTAAGACTTACCCTAGTCAAAAATTCACCCAAGAGCAAAGTTTTCATTTCAGTGAATACCGAAGCTGTATGAATCCAAGCAAAATAGTCCAGATGGGTGGCCTGCAAGGTTACCACTCAGTAGCAACTAAGGATACTTTATTTTGTATTTTTCTAAATTTTCTGACTCTTTGTATTGTTTGCTTCTTGCTTAACTTATATTCTTAAATCATATTCATACTGGAAAATATCTTAAAAAAACTACCAATGTCTTTAAAGTGCCAGTGGCGCCAAAGAAACCTGTTCCAAAAGAAAAAGGACTACCTGCTGTTCCTAAAAAGGAAATTACTCCACCAGCTAAAGGTATACTTAGACTACATTGTCATCATGAATTATGAAGTCTGATTTTAGTCTTTTGTCTTCATTATTTGTTGAAAAAGGTGTGCATTTGTTTTATGTCCCCACAGTGCTTTTTTTCAACTGTTTGTGATTGAGTCTTTTTTTGCCTGTTGGTTTCAAGTTATTTGTTGAAAATTTGTGAGTCTCTTTAAAAAATTGTGTGTTCTGTCCTTCAGCTACATATGAAAGTAGTTCAGAAAGAATTTTTACTTCTTCTAAAAAGGAGGCTATTCCACCAACCAAATATATGACCGTCTGCCAAGAATATTTTTTTAATATGTCATTCTTCTGTCTAATCTTCATAACATAGATATTCTTTCAGGGAGCATTTAATACTTTGTATTTTTCATGAATCTTCCTTCTTAGATTTTCTCTTCTTCTTTCTAACTACTTCTAAATAACTTTGAAAGGCCTAAAAGTAAATTATATCTTAAAGGGCCAGCTGTTGTCAAAAGAACTGTCCCTGAAGAAAAGAAACCTACACCTACACCTGCAATTGACATTCCACCAATGAAAGGTAAAGGAACCTTTGATAGGAGATTTTATGGAAAGGAAATACTCGTGCTGTTTTTTCCAACTAACACCCTTCTAAAATGATCCTCATGCTCATTAAACCATGGCAAGTATCTAGTCTCAGAGCAGATTCAGCTCTCGGTGAAAACTGATAAGTTGAAATCTCTGAGGAAAACACTCCAGATATTATGCTATGTGTGTGCTAAACAGTAAATACATTTACTTATGAATTAAAACATTGTGAGGGGAGGTATCATTACTTGCACTGCCGGTACATAAACCTTTAGTGCTTTTATATAGTTGTGAATTCAGCTTAAACTGGGGTTTTGAAGCCAATACATTGGTCAAGATACAGGTGAAGTAATAAGGCAAGAGTTAATAAGTAAAACTCTCAAGGCTGTTACACATATCAGAAGGAAAAGCAGGATGAGACAGTAAGAAAAACAAATGGATTATGCTCTTTGACAGCAGAAATTGTAAATTTCTTTGCATAACTAATTATTCCAGCAAGACAGTTCTAGAACTGTATAATATTTTCTTCTTGAAAAGGCACTGTATTTGGGACTTCAAAAGAACCTAATTTTCTAGGTTTATTTCTGTTTGTGATTTTAAAAGTTGAAAATTATTTTGAGATTACTAAAATAAAGCTAATATCTTTGAAGTTCCCGAGATTCATAAGAGACCTGCCCTTGAAGAGAAAGTACCCACCATTATTCCTAGAGAAGAGGAGACTCCTTTGTATGAAGGTACATGAATGACACCTTTACCAATCAGTAAATTGCAGAGAGCATATCAGTTCATAGTCTAGATTGTTATGTAAAATATAAGACATTTTCCATTATTTTTTTTTTAATTATTTAAAAGAAACTCCCTTCCATGACTTTGAGACTCTCTCTTAACTCAGATTTAGTTACAACTTAGCAATTTTAAAATGGTTTTTTCCCCATCTATTAATGGGAGAAACAAAAATAGCTAAGAGACAAACTAAGCTTCTGATTCAGGAAAGCACTTCAGCCACATTAGACCAAAGAAATGAACTTAAGTAGACACTGGTATAAGAGCCATCCTGACTAAGAATTCATTTTTGAGCTGGCATACAGTTAACATCAGATGAGGACATGAAAAATTCAATTATAATTTCTATCTAATACACAGAACTAAGTAACTAGAAAATAAAATTAAATGTTCTGTGAACTTGTATTTTATTAATTGGGAATGGTCACTTCTAGAAATAGTAGGTAAATGATCAGGCTGAAATGAGATATTGAAACAATTTATAGTCAAATAACCCTTTGTCCCTATACGTATCTGCACTTTTGCATTATAAGTTGTCTTTCTAATCTTGTCCTGTAAATAATATTAAAATATGTAAAATAAACTAATATCTTTAAAGAGCCTGAAGTTTACAGAGAAGTTCCAACTGAAGAAAAAGTCCCTGTTGTTATTCCTAGTGAACCAGAAGCTCCAGCAGCTAAAGGTACACCAACCATTCAAGCAATCTATAAAGCAATATGTCCCCTACAAATTGTTATTCTTCTTCATCATTCCATCTGTGTGGTAATCCATTATCTAATGTGTTCATTCTAATGTTTCCTTAGATGTTATGCATCTGTCCTTGCTTCTGTGTTAATTACATTTTCTGTATTATAATGTTCTTAAACTAATATAATGTTTTTGAAGTACCTGCAGTGTCAAAGAAAACTGTCCCACTGAAGAAAACACCTGCTGCTGTACCTACAGAAATAGCTCCTCCAGCTAAAGGTACATGACTTCCAAAAGTATTTTCTCTAGCTTCTTTCAAAAGTGAGGTAACAAGTGAAAAAATCAACATTCTTGTTTTTCTTGAACAACATGACCAGCTGTTATACATAGTTTTCTTCCATTTGATCTCTTGTTGTAATTTTGTCTCTTTGTTTTTATCTTAGAAAGAGAATATACATACAGGGAGATCAGAAATTAAAAACATAACCACTTTGCAACCATTTACAAAGAATTCAAAAAATATGTCAGCCTCTTTCTTCATAGTTAAATTAATAAACATTTATTAAGAAAATTATTAATTCATCATGCAGAAAAAATCAAGGAACATTTCCTTTAAGTTCTTATTTTTGTCTTGTGCTAGCAGTTGCTCAGATTGATACATTCTGCATCAAGAATTTAAAATTTAAAAAGAAAAAATTAGACAAATGTAAACATATTCAGTAGACAGGAAACCCATAGCAGGGCTAGGGATTAGGCTTATATTTTTTTTTATTTCTTGTCTCATTTTCTATTTCCTAAAATACTTTCTCTGACAATATATTTTAAAAAAAAATTGTAACAGGTTGTGGTAGAAGCTTTTTGCATTCATGTCAGGGTAATAAACCCAAGATTACATTAAGACATCAAATCAGGACAAAATGTAAAACCACAAAATTGTTTTCATAGAAACATAGTTTTGTAATAAAATTCCAGTGCTGGGGAGCTCAATAGATGTTTGAAACATAAGTTTTAGTTAATTGCATTGGAGTTTCTCCTTGCTTTTCTAGGTAATTTTTAAATAAATTAAAAAACAAACAAACAAAAAAAAAACCCCAAATCTTTAAATTGCCAAAATTCCTAAAGAATTTTTGATAAGAATAAATTTGGAGTAGAATTTGAAGGATAAAAAACTATTTTCATATATAAATTTTTAAATTTTTTGAGAACATTCTGTTTACCATAAGCTAGTTTAGTTTACTGTTCAGTTAACTGCAACAGTATGAAATTAATTAAAAAAAAAAAACCAAAAACAAATTATAACACCCATATATTCACCCATAAATTGTTCTTAAGGAGCAAATTTGCTTTATGTGCAAAAGAGACAATTTCAAGGGCCGCTTCACTTGGATCAGTCTGAGGAAAAAAAAATAGTCAAAAAATTAATAGAGCTTAGATAGACAGGGCCTAATTCTTTGCAGTCAAGGAAGCAGCTCAGTTTAGGACTATCCCACATCTTTCTTCTGGCAAGCTGTATAAGTCATATCAGGGTAGAAAATGAGATTTTTTTCTACCCTCATTTAAAAGAATCCTAATTTTGTGGTTAAATATAAAATAGACCCGCGTATCTTAAGATGAGCTTGAGTATTTGATTGTATTTGTTTTTTATCTTTCACATTGTCTATGTTCTGAAGATTTATAAGTTAACTTAAGTATTTAAACTAATATCTTTCAAGTACATGAAGTTTATGAGGAGATGCACATAAAAGAAGACATTTCAACAGTTCATAGAAAAGAAGTGGTTCCAGCACCTAGAGGTATATATCTTCTTCATCATCTCTTCCTGCAATTTGTAAAGTCATGATCTCCAGGAAAATTAAATTATTCATGTTCATGATTTAGTTCTTGTTCAATGTGACTAACATTTGTGTTCATTCTTTTAGTACCTTACTTACCTTATTTACCTTACAAGTATTTTTTATTTCTTGTCTTTCCATTCCACCTAAATTCTTAACATGAACTAATATCTTTAAAGTGCCTTCAATCATTAAGAAAGAAGTATCAGAAGAAAAAGTGCTTATTGCTGTGCCTAAAAAACCAGAACCTACTCCTGTGCCTAAAAGACCAGAAACTCCACCACCTGAAGGTACTTTGATAGTTTAACAGAACAGAGGTCTTTTATTATAATGTCTGTTCTGTTTATTACATTGTTTCTGATGTTTCATGGTCCACTTATGTCAGATTTGTGGCGTTTATGTTATATATGTCCCTTTTCCTGTTTCTCAACTTGTCTTTATGTCATAAAATTAAAACTAAAATCACTACATATCTTTCAAGTGCCTGAAATGCCCAAGATAACTATTCCTGAAGAGAAGCCTGTCCCTCTGCTTAAAAAGCCAGAAGCTCCACCTGTCAAAGGTACAGGTCAACATATCCTTTCCTTTTCCTTTTTCTTCCCATTTCTTCTGTCCCTTGTTTTGCTCTTCTTAATCATTAAAATTTAGTTGAGTTTGTCTATTTCTTCTACTCAAGAGTAATCCATTGTAATGGCACAGACACTGTATCCGAAACTAGTCGAAAGGACTACAAATAAGGAAAAGGCTAGCTGAGTCAACATGCAGTGAGATTT
>JAOXNG010000064.1:34765819-34787053 GCA_028566535.1 Scolopax minor
AGGGAGTCGCTGGTCGTTGCTCTTCCTGCATTCTGGTTCGGGCCACAGAACCATTCTGGAGCACACTTTTCATTTTGGCAGCCAAGCAGGCTGAAAAGCAAGAAAGTGTTGCTATACCTAAAAAGAGAGTAGATCTACAGTCTAAAGGTACCTCATATATACAGAATCTCTTTTCCTTCTTTTGAGTACATTATGTTTCACTGCTTATTTTAAAGCTTAATGCACATAACTAAATGATACTAATATCTTTAAAGAGCCTGCAATGCCCAAAAAAGCTGTCCCAGAAGAGAAAATTCCTGTCACTGTTCCTGAAAATTCGGAACGTTCATCAGCCAGAGGTACATATTATCATGAATACATGATAAATGCATATAATCTTCTTCTCTTAAGTATTATCCTAACCTCTTGTGTTCTGTCTGTCATTTCAAATCTGAGGTTTCAAATGATGCTTGCTAAACAAATTGCACTGAGTATGAGTGTGTGCCAAATTGTTACTTCAGAACATTTCTGTTGTCCTCTGTGCTTATGCTCATTTGTATTGTAATTGTAAAACGAAATGCACTAATATCTTTGAAGCCCTTGAGATGCCCAAGATGACTGTCCCAGAGGAGAAAGTACCTATTGCTCTACCTAAAAAAACGGGAGCTCCACTTGCCAAAGGTACATGCCATGATAATTATCATCATAATGAAGGATCTTGGGGGTTTTTTTAAATTAATCTCATTCTAAATTTATGTTTCACTGTATACTCTGATATCAAAAATGTGAAAGATATATACAAAATATTAATTGCTGTGCAGGGGTGTCAAATTTTTCTTCAACTAAAACCATCCAAACTTTTGTTGTACTGTTTTTTAAAAGTTGAGGAGGTAAGATTTGATTTCAAGAGCTAGAGCAGTAAATAAAACAGATATGATGAACTCCTGTCTACAAATAAAAGCCTAAACTTTATGTATTCTAAAAAGAGAATGAAAGTGTAAACTGTTGTTCACATTATTGGTAGGGATGATTTAGCACAAGGCTTAGTGGTACTTGGAGGTGTTAGGTTTGCACTTGGACTCAATGATCTTAAAGGTCTTTTCCAGTCTAAATGATTCTATGACAAAGGACAAAATAATGAGAAATGAAAGGTTTCAGTAGAGTAGCAGTTTCTGTACATACAGCAAAATAATTGCAACTATCTATATGTACCTATCTTGCCATGGGTAGTACCATGGAGCAGAATCTTTCCTTTAAACTGTTATTCACCTGTATCTTGGTCATATGTCAACATTTGCCACTATGTGATTTGCAAAGTTATTACATGGTACAAATAGCACCAAAGACTTGTAAAGCTCCTGTAAACCCCTAATTCACCAAGTCTTATAAGAGGCATTTATTTTCTCATATTAATAAGGATGAAAGATTTTTTAATTAAAATGTTAAAAAATTATATTAAAAATATAAAATACTCTAAAACCTTATACGCCATAGATTGATGCAGTGCTGATTCATTTAATTTCCTTTAGAAAATCCCAAATACAGCCCAGAGAAGTAAACATTCTGTCTGCTACCAGATTTTCTCCATCTGAAATACATTTCTCAAGTGAAGTATCACCTCACAGTGATGATTATTGAGAATCTAAATAATCTAAATGAATACAACAGGAAACAGTTATAAGTAACATTTAGTGATTAGAATGGAAGCCAGAGTTGTTACACGAAAGAATGTGCAAAACAAACAAAAAAAAAGAGGAGACATACAAAGGCAGGGTAAGAAAGGTGAAGTCAACTTGAAATACAAAACTAGTGATCATATCCAAGCAACAAGTAAAAAAATTACTACCAAAACCAGCACAGAAGACACAGTTATGAATTATACGATTAATGTTTAAATAGAGTAGGATTCCATAAATCCTACTGCTACAAAGAGAGCGTATGCTTTCTACATTTCCATCTTGACTCAGAAACTTAACACAGAATTCCCATCTCCTCTGTGATGTATTTGACACCTCTGGTCAGTCCACATGTTTGAAGCAAAGTGTAACTGATGAGTAACTGTAACCATAGCACTTTCTCAATGAAGACTGCATGCGTGTATTATTGATTGTCTTGTTGTTTCATATGCAAACCTAAAATCTACTAATATCTTTGAAGTGCCCAAGAAAAGTGTTCTGGAAGAGCCCACACCTGTAACTGTGCCAAAAAAGCCAGAACTCGCACCAGTTCGAGGTACCTGTCACCCTGTACCCTGTATTTTGTCAGCCAGAATGAGACTGCTTTTTACTGTCTTACATGTTACTTCTGAATGTTGTTCTGCTGTCCATTTGTGGTTACCTGAAATTTTGAAGTTCTGTGCTGTGTATAAATTCTATTGTTAGAATGGCAAATATATAGGGAACATAAAAGACTCTCCCAATCTCCTTCAGTTCAGAGAGTTCAGAATCTAAAAATTGATAAGTTCCATGGAAAAGAGCATTTTACTTTCGATTTTTAATGTAAATGTCTGTCATTATAATTTTGCCAAGAATGCTAGATAATATAAATGAGTTTTTACCCAAAGAACTTTTTTTAACCACTACCAACTGGCAACCCTGTCCCCATGCATAGTAATAACAGCCAGACACATTCATAACACAGAAATATTAAAAAAAAAACCACAAACAAAACAGATCAACAAAACCACATGCTGATCACTTCAGAGAGAATGAATAGGTGAGGAAGAAAGCTGGGTTCAATGTACTGTGATGGAACCAAAGTTGCTACTGGAATAGTAGTCCCAAAGTTATCAAATAGACCATCTAGGTAGGGCAGTAGTGTTTTAATTCTCTAGGCACATGTGATTTCAGCCTAGATCCCAAATAACAGTTATCATTAGTAAGTGCAATGCTTATTCAGATGCATGGTAGATCAGAATAGTGTTCATTCTGTGGTAAAACTTCATATGAGAAAAACATATAGCTACAGTCACACATTGATGTAACTTTTTTCTAACTATAAGTTCACAGGGAAGAAAGTGGGTTCTGCAAATCTACAATTAAATTCCATATAGTTACTAGGGAAAAGACGACCGGATCTTCTGTATTTGTGCAGAACCATTCTGCACCACATGAAGAATAAGAGCAAGGAAACTTGTTCACTCTGCAGACAGCCATTTTACCATCTCCAAACATAATTTCTAAATACAGGATTATAAAAGACGTGAAAATTCAGTAAATCAAAAAAATACTCGTACTACAAAAGAGTTGAGAGAACAGGATTAGGGGAAAGAAAGAGTAATGATGATGGGATTGCCATTCCTCACCCTGTCACTGCCCACACTGCTGAGTGGACAACACCAGCAGATTTATGAGGAATGGCAACAGATAAATTACAGGCTAACGTGACTCCCAGAGAAAAGCCAGATCCCAGCAGGGCTGAGAATGACAGTCTCTCCTCCCAGGGAGGGAAGACTGCTGAGTACTGAGCAGGCATATCCTAATGCACACCTCACCCTCAAGCTGTACCTGATCATGGCCAACAGTTTTCTCACAGAACCTATGTAGCACCCCAACTCTGTGCCTGTGTCTGCGTGTGGTTTTGTGTGTGTATGCGAGCGAGAGAGAGAGAGAGAGAGATGGGTTGATACCATGAGTCCGGTTTGGTTACTTTCATGAGCTGAGTGCACCTCCAGTTTATGTTTCATTGTTCATCTTCCTGTTTAATGTCTAAAACTGACTGTTACTAATATCTTTGAAGCATCCGAGGTGCCCAGGAAGGCTGCTCGTGAGGAAAAAGTGCCTGTGGCCATTACCAAAGCACCAGAGCCTGCAGCACCCAGAGGTATCTGTCTTCACAGATTACTTAACAAAGAAGACATTTAATCTTCTTCTCTTAAGCGTCGTCCTACCCTCTCTTGGCCTGCCTCTTTTTCCTGTCTGAGGCTCTCAAGGTTGTGCATGCTGGGTAGATGGTGCTGCACACATGTGGGAGGTTTTGAGTGGGCTGTTGTGATGTGCTGTGTCCATGTTGCCCCGGGTTTTGCTCCTCCTCGGCACATGTTTTCACCAATGTAAAATGAAACACACTAATATCTTTGAAGTGCCTGAGATGCCTGAGGCAGAGGTCCCAGAGGAGGAAGAGGAGGAGGAAGCACCAGAAGAGGTGGCACCAGCTGCTGAGCCTGGAGAGCCAGAAGCTCCTCCACCTGAAGGTACATGATGGTGTTCTGCAAGAACCTCCTGTGCCCTCTGGGTTTCTGCAATACTGAGTGCATTTTGCTCCCCTGTGTTCTGTGGGGATGGGTGAAACCAGCATTTGGTTGTCTTCTGTCTGTATGTGCCTGTAAATGCCTACAGGAAAGGGTGGGTGCTCTTTCATAAGCCCAATCTTTGGCTCTTTGCTGCAAGTAGTCCACCTGAAGGAAGAGCGGTCATATGTAGAGAACTACCTGGTAGTCTGTCAAATGTTTTCTTTCCTGCTTTGCTGCTTGCTATTTGGCTTTTTGCTGAACTTTAGCTCAGTCAAGTAAAAGGAACTAATATCTTTAAAGTGCCTGAGGTGTCTGAGGAGGAAGAGCCAGAAGAGGTGCCAGTGGTCATTTCCCCAAAGCCTGTGGCTGTGCCTGAGAAACCTGTGGCAGTACCAAAGAAGCCTGTGGCTGTGCCCAAGAAACCAGAGCCTGTGGCTGTGTCCAAGGAACCAGAGCCTGCACCTGTCCTTAAAAAACATAAAATTCCTTCAGTTAAAGGTAGATATGACAGTGACCGAATATTTCCTATTCCCTATTGTCTAAATACTTTTTCTCTTGTTTCAGTGATGTACCCAGTGCTTAGGTATCTGAGTGAACAATCTGTCACTTATGTTATTCTTTGTGTTTTGAATGCCTTACTCTTTTTAGTCATGCCATTGTATATATGTTTCTTAATGTTCACACAAATGAAAATTTACTAATATCTTTAAAGCACCTGAAATGCCAGAGAGAACTGCCCCGGAAGAGAAAGTGTCTCTTACAACACCTAAAAAGCCAGAATTTAAAAAGCCAGAGCCTCTTCCAGCCAAAGGTATATATTGCCAGGAAGCATCTCCTGAGAAGGAATGTTCTCTGTTCTTCTCTCTTTGTTCATAACTGAGTCTATAAAGTGTTTTCAGTTGTTTGTAGTCTACCTTGGGAAAGTCTGTTTGGAGCACAGTCTTTTATGCTCTGTTATTCACTGTGATTTTCTGTGTGCTAGATGTCTTTGTGATTTTTATATTTCATATGTATATTTATATACATAAAAATAAAAGGAACTAATGTTTTTTTAAGTGCCTGAGGTGCCCAAGAAACCTGTGCCAGAAGAGAAAGTACCTGTTGCTGTTCCTAAAATACCTGAACCACTCACAAGTGAAGGTATATGCAAATATAGCTGTTACTGTAAGGACAATCCTTTGTCCTCATCTTCTAAACATAAGCACTAAGATATGATGTGCTTTTTTCCCATGGTAATGTTTTTAAATTATTCCCTCTACATTTGAATTGATACCAGTCTGTTTCTCATACCTACTGTTATATTTTCATATTTGGAAATAAAATACCACTTTCAGAAATAAATATTTCCAAGTCATATATGCTCCTACACAGGATATTCCTAACAAAATCTGTCTCTTTTTAAGATAATAATCAATTCCCATTAATTTTGAGTCTCTAAAAACCTAGTGATTATATTACTGCTATAATCTTAAATGAATTGAGAACACTGAAGTTTTTATTATTTCCAGTTATGATTTACCCACAAATCTAATGTTTAGTTAATTTTGCACAAATAAAAAATACTATCCTTCAGACAACCCTGATTCATTCTCACATAGAAAGAGAGCATTTTTTCAAAAGCATGTATTAACTGCACAGGTAATAGATACTGAGTGATTACTTACCCTAACATGTATTTGTCTGCGTCTATTGGAGTAGATTTCCTTTTAGTGAGATCTACATAATTGTTCATGTGAAACAATCTTATAATTGGAAACTTACACCAGTTATCAATATTCTTTAAAGAATACGAAATCATAAAGGAGATTAAGCATGAAGAAGCAGAAGAAATTCCAGTTGCAGAAGTAGAGGAGGCTCTAACTGTTGAAGGTATACAAAGTACCCACTCAGAGGCTGCCGGACATCTTTCTTTCATTACTCTGCAGATTTTTCTTGCTGTGTCGTTCTGTGCACGTCTGCCTGTATGTTGTAGGTCCCTGCATAATTCTTCCACTGTTGTTATGTTTTGGAAATGAGTACTGATCTCTTAATTCTAAGAACAACATACAGAATATTTTAAATGCTTTCATGTTGTTTCTTGTCAACAAGAGTTTTCCTGTCTTTTGATTTCCCACCTTTGTTCTTGTGTTATTAACATTCTTCTTAAAGTCATCTTGGATATTTGTATTAAATGCATGCTACAAAGCCATAGCCTAAGGCTTTTTCATGCTCCCATTTAATTAAATGAGACTTTTTCACTGGCTTCACTTGAAATAGAAAATTACCATCTTTACATTTGTACATTACTCTTGACGTTGCTACTGTGACAGTAAATTTATAGTAAATCTGCCTAATGTTATTTAAAGCGCCGGAACCTGAAAAGAAGATCCCTGAAAAACGAAAACCACGACCACCTACTCCACCAACAGAAGATATTAAAATGGCAAAAGAACTACTTAAAGGTATAAACATCTGAAGCCACAATTAACAGTGGGAACTCAAATTTATAATCCATTTAAATTATACTGGTGAATCTTGAAAAGCATGCTTTAAAAACATTTCACTTTGGATCTATTTTTTTTCTTTTCTAATTTACTATTGCTGTAATTGTGCACCTTACTAACACTCAGCCCCTCAGGAATTTTGACCAGTGTATGCCAAGTCATTTTACATGAGTTCTTTTCAACAGTTACAGAAAAAACCCAATTTATTAAAATAAAATCTTAACCAAGTTAACAGATTCTTTTATCCTTCGCGTCATTCTTCTATCTTTAACATGTTCTTACAAATGAAATGAATCTCCAGCAGTAACTTGCTAGTGTTATTATATAAAAATAGTTTTCAGATCAACTGTGCTTCATACAGATCTTCTGACTTCTAAACAGTTAATCAGCCATTATAGCTCTTGTCTTTCTATTATGTCAATAGCTTTAATAAGTTTTTGGATTTTTAAAGAAGTTATTTTCTTTTTTTTTAATCTAATGATCTATATGGTAAAATTCAAATAATTTTCTTTAAAGCTCCTGAATCAAGGAAGAAAGTTGTGACTGCAAAACCTGGTGAGCCTCCAAAACTGGAACCACCACCTGCTAAAGGTACCTAGCTAATATAAGAATCTTACTTAAATTAAGCCTCTCATAAGCTCTAACATGTGGTTCTCAGTATCTTCTTCTTTAATTTGCTCAGGAATATTGAAAACCCGTCTATTTTAGATTATCCTCAACTTTGTACTCCAGTTTTGGATGTATATTTTCATGTTATATTTATGTCCACTTTAACCTCCTCTTGTGCAATTCATGAGATGCAAGAGACAGAATCACAGAACAGTGAAAGAGTTTTTGAGTTTTGTCCCTTGGGTACATGATCACTTTGGTTGTCTGCTTAGGGAGAAATAAAAAATAATATGCTTTTTGAATACATATAGCATTGTTCAAACATACTTAGTTTATTATTTGTCTGAAATGTTACTTATTTTTGTGAGAGGACATTTTCCAGAGGTGGAGAAAAATAATGAATTGAGCAAGCCACTTTAGAAGTATTCCCTTATATTTTTCATAAATATACTGGAGCTTAAGACAAGTTAAGCAGTGAATATCTCTTCTTAATTCAGTTCCAAGTTTAGAAATTACACTTATGAATATCATAGACAGTTTAGATGAAGAGATATGTAATATAAGCCTGTAATGAAGGAATAAAAAGAGATAAAATGTTACTATGATTACTCTCTTTGAATATATAACCTTTGTATTTTTGTCATTCCATACCTCTCTTTCGTTTATTTGTATGAAAATGTCCTCTTATGCATAAGCCTAGTGTAAGACTGTATACAAATAATATTGAAAAAATATTAAAACTATTTACTTCAATCTTGGTAGTTTTACTTTTGCTTTTAATATTCAGTAGTGGACCAGCATTTGATTTGTGTGTTTGGAATGGTTAGGTGATGGTTAGCTCTTACTACTGTTATGTTCTCATAATAAAGTCTTCAATAATATTCTTTTAAGTGCCTGGACTTGTAAAGAAACCTCGCAAAGTAATTCCTGAGGTTACTCCTCCACCAAAAGAAGAAGTCGTTCTGAAAAGAGGTATAGTAACTTGGCTCTGTTTTTAAAAAAAAACAGCATATCAACACTGTTCAGTATATTCTCCTAAGCAACATTGTTTTATGTGTATGGTATGGAAATTATGTGAACAAAGTACTACCCAATGCCTGTTTCTTGGAAAAGGCTTTATAGTTGCAGGAATGAAGTGGAGATATCCTGAAAATCCATCCTATAACTCTTCTGTTTTCTTAATCTCTGTAAAGTCTATACTAGAGTTGACAGTTTTCCACTGCCTTCAGCTTCTGGACCCCTACTGTCACCCCAGTGACAGTATAAATGCTATTAAAGTCACATATGTAACACTTGTATTCTCTTCTATGGTTTACTCAGAAGTACTGCATGGATGCGGTACCCCGTGGTACTACTGGACATCAGTTTCCAGCCTGTAGCTTTCTGAATCTATTATTGATTAGAAAATGATACCACTAATTTCAACTCTCTTTGAAATACCATAGAGGGATGATTCATTCCTATGTATCTTGCAGCCAACCTTCAAATTTCAAACTTAATAAAATATAAATACTGAGTTTTTCAGATGACAATCTCATTAAATATCCAAGACTAATACTAGATCGGACATAAATAAGGGAAATAACTAAAATGAAAAACAGACATTATGTAAATTTAAGCTCTCCAAATATAACACTCGAAGATTCAGTCTTGTTCTCTCACTAAAGTCAATGGGAGTTTAATTCTGCTTTTTTTTCCCCTGAAATCATCTGAAATTGCAGTTATTAATACATAGTTATGTAAAGTAAGCAATCTTTTAGATATAAGAAATTTATTATAAGATATTATATTTTACTCTATCATAAACAGTTACCATTGACATCTTTCCTCTCGGATCCACTGCTTTTAATAAAAGCATCTTTTTGCTCTAGATGACTTTGAATTTTAAAAGACTTTCAGAATCGTATCTTGAATA
The DNA here is from genome assembly GCA_028566535.1 of Scolopax minor. NCBI lineage: Eukaryota > Metazoa > Chordata > Aves > Charadriiformes > Scolopacidae > Scolopax > Scolopax minor. The sequence continues at coordinate 34,775,037 of JAOXNG010000064.1, forward strand.
GTTACATCAAATCTTCCATTTATATTTAACTACATATTCTACATACCTGTTTCTTCAGGATTGTTGATATCTTTTCAATCTTTTATCTTGTTAAGTGTCTTATTCTTTTGCTTACCTGTATTTTTAAAAATGAAATTCTTTTTCTTTTAAAGTTCTTAAAAAGAAATCAGAAGAGGAAGAACCTAAACCAGAAAAAGAACCTAAACCAGAAGTTAAACCTGTACCTACACCAGTAGAAAAAATTAAGAAACCCGAAGGTACTAGATCGCATTCAAATCTATCTGGTAAAATATAAGTTTTAAAAAAATAATATCACTTTTATGTACTACTCTCTGAAATTCAGGAAGGATTGAGAGATTTAAAAGATGACTTCTGTTAACCTAATTCTGTAAGTTAAAGCTTTGCTCAAAGCACAATTAAATTTGACATCCACATTTGGGTCTTAATTTTGCATTTTGGAATTTTTTCTCAACCTTAACTGTGTACAGAAAAGAACTTTACAAATATTTTAGAATACTGATAAAAATATACCTACAATGAAACAATTAATCCAAGCATTCTTTTAGCTACCATTTTGCAAATATTTGTCCTTTTGTCCATTTATTTTTTCTAATTTATTCATATCTCACTCCCAAAAATACATATTCCTAAACCTTATGGACATCGGAACTGTTTATGACTAAAAAGAATTACAATTTTTAAATGTATTTGATAGAATTGTATTTGAGGACTCAAGGTGTTTCAATATATCTTACAAAATAAAAATGTTTTAAAGTCCCAGAGGTTCCTAAGAAGAAAACTGAGATACCTGTCATAAAAAAAGAGGAGAAACATGTGCCTGAACTGCCAAAAGGTATAGGCATGTGGTGCTCTTTTTCCTTACTGCAGCACCTAAATTATATTCATTGCTGAATATCATGCTATATTAACCTGAAGCATTACTATCATCCAGTCTGTCCATGCCTATTGTGTCATGATTAACCACTTTGCATTCTTCTGGATTTCTTGTCATCTTTAATTCTTCAGTGCTTGAAAGTTTCGTCTTTTTTTTTCATTGTATCTTGCTTTACAAGAGTTCGTCTCAAGTTAATTTCTTGCTTTCTGGCTAAATAAAATATAAAACAATAAATTCTGTCTTTGATTAACTGTATCTGTATTACTGCTTCTAACTTTAATGTTCAGTGGGATTACAAGACATGTAAATTAACCTATTTGTAATTGTTGTGTTTGAAATGCCAGAACCTAAGCAAGCAGCCATCCCAGTTCCTGGGCCTGAACCTAAACCTGCAGTGGGTAAGATTTCTTTAGTAGATGAATACTCGTGTGTAGCCTTTCTTGTGCGTATAGTATTTTCCATTCAGAGATTTCTGGCTATAGGACATTAAACAAATGCTTTTAATATTACTAAGACTGGAACTCTCATTACAATCCACAGAACTTTTTAACATCAAAATTAAAATAAAATTATCTATTAAAACAAATATATGGGAACTGTATTTTTTATTTTTTTTTACAGCTCTAAAATCTCCAAAACCAGCAGCAGAACCAGCAACAGCTGTTACTACTCCAGTGACAGTCCCAGTGATTGGAAAGAAAGCAGGTATTTATGTTCATTCACTGCTTTTCTCTCTGAAATACATAAATACTTTCAGAATAAAGAGAATGAAGAGCTGTACAATCATATTACTCATTAATTAGAGGTTCTATTCAAGGATCTTGTTATTGTAAGTACTATCAGCTAAAAGACAATTTTCTCTGATATATCATTGAGATGAGTCTGTGCTCTTGTTTCTGGATGGTGATATGTGTGTCTTTATTTGTCGTCCTGCTATGAAACGTGTGTATTCTGTTGATTCCTTGGTGTTGGTTATGTCCTGATGTATGTTTTGTGAACTGCTTCTTGTATTTATTTCTGCAAAAGAAAGGTTACACATGTTTCTAAATTATTTTTCTGGTGTTTAGTTTTCTGCTTTTTATTTGTTATTGAAGTCCTGAGGAGAAGTGACAGTGCTATTGGAGAACTAGAGCATTGCTACTTTCATTTGACATGCTTAGGACCCTGGATCATACCCTGCTGTGAAAAAAGAACTGTGAAGAATCCAGTTCCTCTGAAGCAGTCTGAGCTTGAGGTCCATTGGTAGAGTGGATGTACATGCTGCTCACCCAGCATGTACAATGTAAAATTTAATCATGAAGGTCTCTTGGCCATTGATTTGGTGATGTAGTGAAGCCTGAAGTGACATAACTAATGTATTTTATATAGGTGGTCAGATAGGCCTTAGAAAGCTGTTATATTCTGCTACTTTTAACCTGGATTGGATTTAAGTTGGCAAACTAGTGGCATAATGCTCTATACCATTACAGTGGTTTACATAGCTATTCTGTACAATTTGTGTGTGCCATTCATATCTTTCTTTTATTTTGTGATTGTGTTGTATGTTTTCTGTTGTGTGGAGAAAAGGTGTTCATTTTATTTCAGGTATAGCTGGAAATTTTGTCTTAAAATATATTGTTCCTGATGCTTATTCTCATGGATTTTAACTCTCTAAATTACCTGTGAAACCTTTGTAGCTGCAGAAAAGCCTGATGCGCCATCTGTACTAAAGCATAGAGATAAAATGCCCCCAATGGAAGAAGAAAAGCCTGAATCAATTGTGTTAAAGAAGATTTCAGTTGAGAAACTCTTGCCTGAAAAAGAGAGAATAAGTCCTAAGGAGATAGTTCTGGACATTCAGACAGTAGAGCCACTTGAGTTTAAAATCTCACTGGACACAGCTGATGGAATACTGAAGCCAGAGGGAGATGAGAAGGAGAAAGTAGCTCTTAAATATTTTATCTTTGCTCCTGAAGAAGAGGAGCCAGAAATGAAACCTATAGTTTCAAGAAAGACTACCCTTACAGGTGAGAAAATAGGAGTTACAATAGATCACATTATTTATGCAAAGAATGAACCACAGCTATCTGATGAGGAATTGAAATTGGTTTCTATGGCATCTGAATATGCAGAAGGAGATTCTGGAGAAGAAAAGGGGGATGAAATTAAATCAGTTGTTCATAGGGAAGGTGCTGTAGAGAAAGTGTCTGACAAGCTTAGTGTTCTTCGTGAAGGAAAGATTCCTGTGCATGAAAAAGAAGAGGAAATTGAGCCGACTTATATATCTAAACATACACCCAGAGAGCCATACAAGCCCAGGGACCAGAAAAGACTTCTAGGAAAAGAGACAAAATCAAAAATCAGTTTGCAACCTGAAGAATTTTCCATTAAGGATGCAACTTCATTTGTAAAAGTTATCACAGAGGCAGGAACAGCTGAAACTTCTCTGCTTAGGAGTGTGGAAAAGAGTGGAGGTTTTACTCTAGAGGAATCTGAAGTTCCTCATGGAGAATCCATGAAGGAGCATGACATACGAAATAAAACACAATGGATGAAGAAATCTGGTACTACAGTAGCTGAAATTCCTATAGATAAGATTCTTAATAAAGAAGAAAAGAAACTGGAAATTATTGAAGGTAATGAGAAAGATGAGAATCTGAACTTCACATCAGCAGAACTCCATTCCTTAGACCTGTCTGAGGAGACTGAACCAACATTGAGAAAAGATGTTGTCCTAGAACACCCCACTGAATCCAAGGTTCACACAGAAAAAACTTACATAACCTTTAAACCATCTGCTCTTAAGCCAGAAACAATAGAAAGGAAAGCAAGAGAAAAATATTCTGCGGAAGAAGGAGAAGCTCTTCATGAGGAGGGTTCAGGACAATTGTTGGCTGAGAAAGCACTCCTAAGTGATAAAAAAATAAGTAAAAAGATTATACCAGAGAAGGATGAGAAAAGTACCTTCAGCACCCACTTAAAAAAAAATGAAAGTAGGCATTCAAATGCCCCTGAAAATTTGCCTGTGGAAAAAGAAGAATTTGGTACAGTGATTACAGAAGAAGGATGGGAAGGTGAAGTATGTATAGTAGAACAAGAAAAGGAAGTCCAAGATGAAAAAGTTGACAGAATTGAGTCGGTAAAGGAAGTTCCTGTTCAGCCACTGATTCAAGATAAAAAGCAATTTCATACAATTCAGGACGAACATAAAGAAACTCCAGGTCTCAAAAGCAGCAAAGATAAAACTGAAGAAAAGAAGTCTTCTTTGACTGTGGAAGAAGTGAAGCTTTTGAGAAAAGAACTTCCAATGACAGAAGGTACATCAGATGAAAAACAATCAGTTAAACATGGTATTGGAAAAAGCACATCTGTTTTCATGAAAAAAGAGAAAGGAAAGCGTTCAGACAAAATACCATTAAGCAAAGGAATACCTGCAAACGGAGAAGTGACTTTCTCCTCAAGCATAGGTAAGATAATAACTCCCAAGAAAGCAGAAGGAGAGAAAGAATATCGGAAATCAGAACCTGCTCACGTGATTGAGCAGGCCAGCGGACTTTTGAGTGATAGCAGGAATTTGGATGCACCTGGAGATTCACGTGAAGTTCTGGATGTTCCTGCAAAATCTCATGCAAAACGAGGTGAGGAAGACCACTGCCAATTTCTTCTACGAAGTGCCTGTACTATTTGCTTCAGGAGAATACAGTTTGTGATGTTTGTTTTCATTCTTTAACCTGGTTCACACTTCCATCTGGTCTGTCAGCTGGCTGTACTGGCATTCAGCCAATCTTGACATGTTTGTCTTATCTGTCTGTACATACATCTGTGTGATCAATGTTGTCTTAGTCTTGCACTTTTATAAGACTGAATAAATCATGTTGTGTACCATTATCTTTCCAGAAAAACTCACACATTTTTCAAGTATTCATTTTTCCATCCACTGCTCTAAAATTTGTCCTACATTTCATTCATTTCATTCTCCCTTTAAAAATATGTTTCATATTTTCTTTCACAAAATGAACATCAGAAGCAGCATAGCATGGGAAATATTTTCAAAAGTTTGAGATGATTCATCACAAGTTGGGCAACTAACAGAACATCCCTCACTTGTAAGAGTATCACATTGCCATGAAATATATATTCAATTTATACAACTTATAGTTTTGTTGTCTTCATTAGTAAAATTGTGTGCTTTTTCTAAGAAAAAAAACATATAATTTGTAACAGGTACTTAAGTGAGTTTGTTTGATAGGTGGGTATTGATCAAGGACCTAGTTGTGAGTTAAGGGTCAGGGAATGGCAGAATATTACAGAATAATGGGCAGGACAATAAACTGAGGCACTAGGAGCTCCTAAGCTGCCTTTGAGTCCGCACTACTGACTATCTGTTTTTCCCATACTTCCAGATATTGAACTTAACATTGAGATGTAGACAGTATAAGTTGTATACATGTATACATACATTTATGCCTTCCTCCCCTTGTGTGCATATATAGCTAAAGCAAGAGAAAATCTTATTTGTAAAAGAAATGTTTGCCTAAATTTTAGTATATATGTTTATTTAACTACATTCCTAATAATATTGCTCTTCTACTTCAGAGGCCAAGACACCAAAAGAAGAAACTCCGAAGGGTATCAGTCCAGTCAAAGGTAGGGTACAACAAGTCAATACCTACAAGCAAAAGCAATAAATAAGGATTAGTTTATTCATTTCAATCTGAATTACAGCCAAGAAGACACCTTCACCAGCAGATGCAGAAAGAAGGAAACTCAGGCCAGGCAGTGGTGGTGAAAAACCTCCTGAAGAGCCTCCGTTCACTTACCAACTCAAGGCTGTACCACTGAAATTTGTGAAGGAGATGAAAGATATAGTGCTAACAGAAGCTGAATCTGTTGGGTCTTCTGCAATCTTTGAAGTCCTTATTTCACCATCCACTGCAATTACCAGCTGGATGAAAGACGGAAGTAACATCCGAGAGAGCCCAAAACACAAGTTTATTGCTGATGGCAAAGATAGGAAGCTACACATTATTGATGTCCAACTGTCAGATGCTGGTGAATATACTTGTGTATTACGGCTGGGGAACAAAGAGAAGACCTCTACAGCCAAACTCATTGTTGAAGGTATTCCCTGTTTCATGTTTATCAATAATTTAAAGGCTAGCTATTCCTCAAGCTAGAAGTCCTCGTACTTTGTGAATTTACAGTGGTTGGTAGATGCAGCCTTTGTTTTCTATCAACCACTACACATATTGCTTTAATATGTAAGGCATTTCTGTATCATACCTTCTGTATATAAATGAGACAAATCAAAATTTCATGTTTTCCACAGAACTCCCAGTGAAGTTTGTGAAAACTCTTGAAGAAGAAGTCACTGTGATTAAAGGCCAGCCACTGTACTTGACCTGTGAGCTTAACAAAGAAAGAAATGTGGTCTGGAGGAAGGATGGGAAGATCATCAAAGACAAGCCTGGGAAATTTGCTCTGGGCATTATTGGTTTGTCACATTCCCTCACGATCACGGATTCAGATGATGCTGATACTGGCACTTACACTGTTACTGTGGAAGACTCTGAGCTATCATGCTCATCTTGTGTTAAGGTAGTAGGTAAGTGAACAAAACCATGTTCTCCTTTCTCTGTAGGATATTTGAGGTGTTTATTTTATCTTATCGGTGTGTTATCTGTTACTCTTATCTGTGTGGACAGGTAAGATTTGTACAGCTATTAAAAGCTTGTTGTAGTGCAAAAGCTGTTAGTTTTATTTCTTCTATTTATGACCCATCTCTTTGTAGTAAATCTCTGCTAAGCTATATTTTTGTGTAACTTTCCGTCACGCAGAAGTGATAAGAGACTGGTTAGTAAAACCCATAAGAGACCAGCATGTGAAGCCAAAAGGAACAGCTACTTTCACCTGTGACATTGTCAAGGATACACCAAATATTAAATGGTTTAAAGGAGATGAGGAAATCCCTGCTGAACCAACTGACAAGACAGAAATCTTGAAAGAAGGAAATAAAATTTTCCTGAAAATTAAGAATGCTGGCCCAGCTGATATTGGGGAGTATTCAGTAGAAGTTGAAGGTCGCAGATACCCAGCTAAACTGACCCTTGGTGGTAAGGAAGCTTTTATTTGAATTATGTTTAATCAGCTCATAGGTCAATATTCAAAAACCTCTAAACAAACAAACAAACAAAAAAACAAAAAAGGTAACCTGAATCATATCACCTGAATAAAGCTCTATCAAAACTTGGCCTAATTATATATGTGTTCATTTGTGTATTCTAGAACGTGAAGTTGAACTTCTGAAACCATTAGAGGATGTTACAGTTTATGAGAAAGAAACAGCAAACTTTGATACAGAAATATCCGAGGATGATATTCCTGGTGAATGGAAGCTGAAAGGAGAAGTCCTGAGACCCTCACCTGTAAGCATCCTTGAATTTTACAACACAATTTATTTAGATTTAAACACTTTAAACAGGTTACCTTGAATCTTTATGGTAATATCTTTGCTGTTCTGTCATTGCTACTCAGTCCAGAATGTAGAAGGGCTGAGCATTATGGTGATTAAAAATCCACTGCTTCTCTAAGTAAGAATTATATACTATGAAAGGTAAATGCTGAAGGGTTTCATTTGCTCAGAGGATTACAGCACTTTATTCAGACAATAATAAAAATATCCTACATACATTGCTAGGAATGATACTGACATTTAAAAGAAGCATGGAATGCTGAAGAGAGGTACTTCATTTTTTATTGTTGAGTAAAAGTGTTAACTTTCCTTGAAAAGCAGTTTGAATCTTTATAGCTGTGTCTTCACTGATATTAAATGTTGATAGAATCCCCTTATTAAAAATACGTAGCAAGTAAGGCATTGGCATTTTGTTTACCAACGTCTGTCATCTCTCCAGACATGTGAAATCAAAGCTGAAGGAGGAAAACGCTTCCTAACGTTACACAAAGTCAAGTTAGATCAAGCTGGTGAAGTCCTTTACCAGGCACTTAATGCAGTTACTACAGCTATCCTGACAGTGAAAGGTATGATGCACCGTGGAATATGGTGTCAACTTAAACAGAGTTCTCATGGAGCACATTACAAATGATGTGTTCTGCTTTGCTTCCAGAAATTGAACTGGACTTTGCTGTGCCCCTAAAAGATGTTACTGTTCCTGAAAGGCGCCAAGCAAGGTTTGAATGTGTCCTTACAAGAGAAGCCAACGTTATATGGTCTAAGGGCACTGATATACTCAAGATTGGAGAAAAATTTGACATCATTGCAGATGGAAAGAAGCATATTCTTGTAATCAACGATTCTCAGTTTGATGATGAGGGAGAATACACTGCTGAAGTTGATGGCAAGAAGAGCACAGCAAGACTGTTTGTGGAAGGCCAGTATCTTCTTATGAACAAAACATTAAAAAGGGATAAATAATTTATCTCTTAGAATCACGTTAACCTTTTACTGATGGTGTTTATGTGTCTACATTACAGGTGTGAGGCTGAAGTTCATCTCACCTCTGCAAGATCAAACAGTGAAAGAAGGGGAAACAGCTCACTTTCAGTTTGAGCTTTCTCATGAAGACATGCCAGTGAAATGGTACAAAAATGACAAGAGACTCCATACAAGCAGAACGGTTTTTATGACTTCAGAAGGCAAAGTTCATAAACTAGAAATGAGAGAAGTAACACTTGATGATATCTCTGAAATAAAGGCCGTAGTGAAGGACTTGAACACACAAGCAAACCTCAAAGTCTTAGGTAATCACATAATTTAAACATGCTATATAATATGTATAAACAATTTTTATAAGCAAAAAGTGACAAAATAGTGATGTTTTAGTAAATTCATGTTACTAATTTACCATTTCATATCCACTGTGCCTTTGGTAGAGGCTGATCCATATTTCACTGTGAAATTACAAGACTACAGTGCTGTGGAGAAAGATGATATTACTCTGGAGTGTGAACTTAGCAAAGATGTGCCAGTAAAATGGTACAAAAATGGTGAAGAACTAGTAGCTTCCAACAGAATTTCCATAAAAACAGATGGCTTGCGCCGTATCCTGAAAATCAAGAAGTCTGCAGAGAGTGATAAGGGTGTTTATGAGTGTGACTGTGGAACTGACAAGACAAGTGCTAATATCAGCGTTGAGCGTAAGTTATCATGCCTTGGCTAAGGAAAGGTACTGAAACCTTTGTAAAATCTGAAGATAGACAGATACTGTTAAGTGTACAAAAACTTTAGAAAATATATTTTTATGATGAATAGCTGGAATATCTAGATTTACAACTATTAAGAGTATTCACAAGAGATAGTATATCTTAAGATGTGTAAATGGCTGTTGTAAAGACAGTGATGATAAATTATTCTCTATATCCATTTACATTTAGGAAAAAAAGCAGTTAGTTTAATTCACTGTAACACATATCTGGGTTAATTATGAGAAAAATATACTTGCTAAAAATGAACTTTCAGACATATCATAAAAGGGGGTTGTAGACTGTCTGAACTTGCAACTTTTTAAAAAAAGATGAAAAAAAAATGGTAGATGAACATTTATCAGTGATAACATTTGAATACCCTAAAGAAGGCATAGGGGGAGAGTTGAGGTCCTTTCCAGGTCTACATTTCTATGGTACAGAATGAGTGAATAAACAGATGTGAACTTTTTTTTTTTTTTTTTAGCTCGCTTAATTAAAGTGGAGCGCCCACTGTATGGAGTGGAAGTATTTGTTGGTGAAACAGCACGTTTTGAAATTGAAATTTCTGAGCCTGATGTCCATCCTATATGGAAGCTAAAGGGAGAAACCCTAACACCTTCACCTGTAAGGCCTCTTCTTTACTTTTAGACCACTTGTACTAGCTTATACTAGAAAAAAAAATATTTAATAATAATGTCTTCTGAGTCATTCTTAGAATATTCATATTTGCGGGGTGGGGCTGTGTTTCTTTATCACTAGGACTGTGAAATCATTCAAGACGGGAAGAAGCATACTCTTGTCCTTCATAACTGCAACCTTGATATGACTGGAGAAGTGTCTTTCCAAGCTGCTAATGCTAAAAGTGCTGCTAATCTGAAAGTGAAAGGTACAGTCTGAACTTTGCTGACATTTACATGTGTATCTCAGGGCATTAGAACAAATGTAGCAGCAGAAAGGTCCATATGAACCTATCACTGAACTATAAATGTTCTTTGTTTTCAGAATTGCCTCTCATCTTTATCACTCCACTAAGTGATGTGAAAGTCTTTGAGAAAGATGAAGCCAAGTTTGAATGTGAGGTGTCCAGAGAACCCAAGACTTTCCGCTGGTTGAAAGGAACACAAGAGATTACCCCTGATGAAAGATTTGAAATTATTTCAGATGGAACAAAGCATGCTCTGATAATTAAATCTGTTGCATTTGAGGATGAAGCTAAATACATGTTTGAAGCTGAGGATAAGACAACAAGTGCCAAGCTAATTATTGAAGGTTTGTCTGACTGCCTTTCTAGGAAAGATTTGCACCATGGTCCTTGAATAGTTTTTATTCATAGGATTCTTATTAATGAAATGTTATGTTGTTATAGGTATCCGCCTGAAATTCATTACTCCTCTCAAGGATGTAACAAAAAAGGAGCGAGAAACTGCAGTGTTCACTGTGGAACTCTCCCATGAAAATATACCTGTTATCTGGTTCAAGAATGACCAGCGATTACATACCAGCAAACTGGTTTCAATGACAGATGATGGCAAATTCCATACACTCACTATCAAAGATCTTACTATTGATGATACTTCTCAGATAAGAGTGGAAGCTATGGGAAAATCCTCAGAAGCTAAACTCACTGTTCTTGGTAAGAATACACAGAAAGATTTACATGATGTATATAGTATCAGAAGAGGGTTACTAATGAAAAATTATGATCAGACAGTCTTGGGGTTGGTTGGAGTTTGCTTTCACAGGTGGTGGGTTGGGGTTTTTTTGACCTAAATTTACATTGCAATTTTTGACAAATTTACAATTTGTTTGTGTTCTTTGGGTCTACATTTCTCCATTCACAAAGAATAATTAAAATAACTTAAAAATGTCGCACAACCATTGCAAAATTAACTATTAGGTACTTAAATGGTGCTCTGAAACTCCTAGTGCACCAAAACAATGCCATCAGTAATATTAGTAATAAGCTGAGTTGTTTCTTACATATTCTTTTTTTTTCTCTTTTTTGCAACAAAACTTTGTCATATTTATAAAGATTATATGTAATGTTTCTTGCAGAGCTTAAGCAAGAAATGTATTTTATGGTTCTCAATTTTAATTGTTCTTTCTGAAAGACTGAAATTTCAGACTGAAACATGTCTTTAACTTTTGCTTGTAGAGGGAGACCCTTACTTCACTGGGAAGCTACAGGATTACACTGCTGTAGAGAAAGATGAAGTAATCTTACAGTGTGAAATCAGCAAAGCAGATGCCCCAGTGAAATGGATGAAGGATGGACAACCAATTACTCCATCAAAGAATGTTGTTATTAAATCTGATGGCAAAAAGAGAATCCTTATCCTCAAGAAAGCTTTGAAGAAAGACATTGGACAGTACACTTGTGATTGTGGTACTGATCAAACCTCTGCTAAAATCAATATTGAAGGTATGATTATTTTACTGAAGTGCTCTATAGTAGGGATCTTTTGGGGTCTGTTCAAGTTTGATGGAATCAATCACTTTTTTTTCCCTGCAGATCGGGATATTGAGATTATACGTCCACTATACAGTGTGGAAGTGATTGAGACAGAGACTGCCCGTTTTGATATTGAAATCTCTGAGGAAGGTGTCCATGGCAATTGGAAGCTAAAAGGAGAACCCCTGACTGAATCAGCTGTAAGAAAATATTTCAGGATTTTTCTTATGTGTGTCTCAACAGTAGGTGAGGAGGTAGAGTGTGAGGTAGAACAAAGTGGCTGAAGAAATTAAGTGATATCTCTTTCTACTTTTGATAGGGTTACTCTAACAAAAATGCAGGGGTTTTACATCAAAAACTTTTAAAATATATAATCATAGAATCATGGAATAGTTTGGGTTTAAAGTGGCCTTAAAGTAATTCTCCCCAGCCTGCCATGGGCAGGGACACCTCCCACTAGACCAGGTTGCTCAAAGTCCCATCCAGCCT
>JAOXNG010000064.1:34788422-34802249 GCA_028566535.1 Scolopax minor
GGTGAGGGATCTAGAGAACACGTCTTCAGGGGAGTGGCTGAGGGAGCTTGGATTGTTTAGCCTAGAGAAAAGGAAGCTGAGGGGAGACCTCATAGCTCTCTACAACCACCTGAAAGCAGGTTGTAGAGAGGTGGGGGTCAGTCTCTTCTCACACGTTACAGGTGATAGGACAAGAGGAAATGTCCTCAAGTTGTGCCAGGGGAGGTTTAGATTGGATATTAAGAAAAATTTCTTCAATGAAAGGGTTATTAAGTATTGGAACAGGCTGCCCAGGGAAGTGGTTGAGTCACCATCCCTGTTGGTATTTAAAAGACAAGTAGACATAGTACTTAGCAATATAGTTTAGTCATGTTTTTAGTCAGTGTTAGGCTGATGGTTGGACTAGGTGATCTGAAAGGTCCCTTTCAAGCTAGGCAGTTCTATGGTTCTCTGATTCTAGAGATGAGGCAGACAAAAAAGTTGCTGAAAAAATTGTTTCATTTCTCTTTTTGCAGGAATGTGAAATCAAGGAGGAAGGCAAAAAACACTTTCTTACACTGTACAATGTACGCTTAGATCAAGCTGGTGGAGTAGATTTCCAAGCAGCAAATGCCAAATCTGGTGCTCACCTTCGAGTGAAACGTAAGTATCTTTTAAACTAAAAGTAATTAATTAAGTGAAAACAAGGTGGACAAATCTGTAGACTGTCTTGAACACACAGCAATTCTTTCCAGAACAGTAACTCAAGGATTAGTTACTCAAGCCATCTTAATTCTTTAGTTGAGGAATGTCCTATATGATTTTTAACCTTGTAGAGCATTTATTCATTCAGGAGAACTGAAAATAAGGAGTGGGCCTTGAAGACTGCTTCATGGTCTGGCATCATATGTTGTTATGAAATCAAAATATTACAAGCAAAGACTTTACTGCACTAAAGTATCAGGTTAACCTGAGAGGATGGGATCTGGGGATAGGGTTAAGAGCTTGATGGACAGGGACAGACCACACAGTTGAAGACCACTTGTTTCCCACTCCAATCCTAGCCCTTGCTATTTTGGAAGACACATGCCTTATCTAGCAAGAGGAATGCCAGGCCTGGCAGGGAGACAGATGCACGGCAACTTTCCTGCTGACCTTGTTCAATTTAAAGAAACACAGTCTGCAAATAGGAAAATTTAGGTGACCAGCCCTCCCCCTAAAGTCCCAGGGTGGCCTCTTCTATTTCGGGAATTTAAAGAGCAGCAATGCGATGTCTGTCTCTCTTGAGGGAAGCCACCATGGAGATTAGTACATAAGGGCAGCAGTTCTCTCTTGGGTAGAAGTGACTAATCTGAAAATGATGTCTTCTCCTTACCAAGCTCGAGTAATTGGCTTGCTGAGACCCCTCAAGGATGTAACAGTGACAGCTGGGGAATCGGCAACCTTCGATTGTGAACTGTCTTATGAGGGAATCCCAGTAGAGTGGTTCCTGCAAGGAAAGAAGCTGGAACCCAGTGAAAAGGTAAAGAAACTAAGCTTTATTTTTTCTCATGTTTCCTCCTCCCTCTTCTCTTCCAACTTTCTTCCCTTTCTTTATTTCTCTTTTAATTTCCGCCAGTAGAAGCCCTAAGGCATAACAATGCAGTAGTGCTGCTGTGCCAAATGGTAAATCCTCACTAAATCAGATACAGAGTGCTTTTTTCCCAGAAATTCCAGTGTTCTGGAATACTGCAATATTTGTCATACAAAGAAAAACTAAGGTTACAAAATATAAATCATTACAACAGTGATTTTGTGCTTGATTCTGTTGGAGTCTCAGCCACAGGGGTACTGAATGATTTTTGCTCAGGTTAATTGTTACAGTGAGAGGGTTTTGAAAGGTGCTGTCAGGAAATGCCTTTTTTTTTTTCTCCTGAATGCTGAGTTGCAGTCCAATTCTGCATATAAGGGGATTAAAAGGATTCAAATTCCATTTCAGGCATTTGTTCTGGCTCTCCAGATAACTTTCTGGGCAGATTTGCTTGTCAAGCACTTCTCACTAGCTATTTTTAACCCTTCATCAAGTGCTGGCTCTTAACTCTGAGATCTGAGCAGCCTGGAATGCAGTCAGTTTAATATTTAAAGTTAATGGTAGGGGAAATACAGAAAGAAACATAAAGAAATACATTAAGAAACATAAAATATAAATGGATATCACTGGTTTTAAGACTTCTTTTTCACATATTTGGCATTAGGGAAATAATGCAAATGGAAATACAAATTGGAAACCTACAAGCAAACTTTCAAGGCATTACATTTCCTAGCAAAGCTTCAAAAACTGTGATAATGCTGCTAATAATACTTCAGTACAGGTCTTTTTCGTTCAAATAGAATTTTTAAATTATTATTTTCAGGTTTTACTAGATCTTTCTGAGCTTCACCAAATTTGCCTAAATCAAAAGTGTTTAATTTAATAAAAAAATATAGAAAAATGAAATGGAAAATCAATTATGGCAATAAGTGAGCCTATTACAGTATTTTCGGACAGATAAACAAAATTGAAACTCAGCAGATGAGACATAATAAATCAAAGTAATTGCTTCTGATTCTAGGAATAAAAATGTGAAAAGCTAGTTATAAGTGCAGAGGCTTGATAGTTATTACTGCCTGGCAAGGAAAATATATGTTCACTATTCTGTATGATAGAACATTATTTTCTTCTTACCTGTCTGACCTATCATTTTAATTAGTAGCTCACTTTTCCCCTTTATTTTTCTAAACCTTTTTCTAAAACTTTTTTAAGTTCTAAAGAAGTTCTAAAACTTCTAAAACTCTAAAACTTTTCCTAAAAAGTGTCTACTACTTGGCCACATACTTCTTTGAAAATAAATAAATAGAATTCTTCAAAAGCTGTGTTAAAATATATGACATGCATGAATATTAGCCCTCCTAATGGCTTCAATGGAGAATGCGTCGTTGAATCCCCCAGGTCTGCTCCAAGAGAAAAAAGAACATGGAAATGATTTTTTTTTAGGCAAAACTTTTTACCAAAATTTAATAATAGAAAGTCAAACTGGCATTTACAAAAGAATGTATGAGGGGGGTGCCAAACGTTTTTATATTTATCTAAAGTTTTTACTTTACATGTATCCAGGATTAATACAAAATTTTTCCCATAAATTTACTTATTTTAGTATTTTTTAGTTCTTGTCCAAAATAAAGATGATTTCAAGTCAGCCTCATTGTGAACTTTGATAGTAGGCTCATGTTTTCTATACAAGGACACAAATACTTAAAGCATGGGGAAACTTAAAATTATGATTTCTTGCAAGGGAAAGGACAAAAAATTTATTCTCAAAATCCTCAAAGATTTGCGTCTTGAGTGGTATCTAGTATATACAAGAGGAAATTAGATAAATTTCATATAAAAATAAACATCTGGACTTCAAAGATAACAAATAGCAATGCTATTTCATTACACATTTTTGAAACGTTTGTTGTACATACTTACAAAGAGGGTTTTTATGTACTTTTTAAGGTCGTGATACGTGCTGAAGGGAGAGTTCACACACTTATTCTTAGAGATGTCAAGTTAACAGATGCAGGAGAGGTATCACTGACAGCAAAAGATTTCAGAACCCAAGCAAATCTTTTTGTGAAAGGTAAGTCAGTCATTTTAATTATATTCGTAATCAGTGTTAATGGTCCATTCATGATTCCCCCTGGATTAGGAAGTTAATTTACAGTATTGCACTTTATGTTTCACAGAAGAGATGAGGAAAGCAGGGAAATACTGGAAATGTGTCATACATGGGAGATGAATCACTTCATTAGGATTTCCAGCACTTTATTGCAGAGTTGAACATTCATTTGGCCTGACCCACAAATACTGTCCTTTATGGCTCCTAATGGCTTTTTTCTGTTCTTTGGAGTATTGGAAAACCTGTGAGAGCACAACATCAGTCAAGTGACATAACATTGACTCACTTGTACTGTTTGCAAGTTGTGTATGGCTAAAAAATAAAAAACTGCACACATTTCTAACTAATTTAGTAATTCAAGAAAAAATAATTAAATAAAACAATTCCTGCAGTTCAGAGTATAACTTCAGAGTCACTAAGAGCATGTGGGTATAGTTCAGCTAAAGAAATTGAGTTGCAAGGTTTTGTGATGTTTTGTGAGGTAAAAATTCCATGGACAAGGATATCATTCAGTTCAATTTTACAGTAGGCTGAAAATGAGGAAATTAGCTGCATTGGTTGAACATCTCTGGGCTTTAAAAATAAAAATTTTTATAAACCCACTTCATCAGAGACATCTAAGAAACTTTTTGATAAGTCAATCAAGGAAAATTAGTAAACAGTATGAGACAGTTCAACATTAGCATAGGCATGGCTATAATTTAGAACTTTTCTATCAAAAATCTATCTATTTCTTTTAGAACCCCCAGTTGAATTTACTAAACCACTTGAGGACCAGACTGTTGAAGAGGAGGCCACTGCAATACTGGAATGTGAAGTTTCCAGGGAAAATGCAAAAGTTAAATGGTTCAAAAATGGAGAAGAAATTCACAAAACAAAGAAGTATGATATCATTTCTGATGGCAGAGTCAGAAAACTTATTATCCGTGGCTGCACACTGGATGATGCTAAAACATATACCTGTGATGCTAAGGACTTCAAGACATCATGTTTTCTCAACGTAGAACGTGAGTCATTTACAAATTTCTGCAAAATGTCTAAGTGCTATAAATGATATACACTAGTGTTTATAACTGGCAATATTATCAATCTCAGCAGTTTATTCTTCTCTACCAGAGACCTTACTCTACTGAATTTTTTCTTTTCTCTTATAGCCATTCGTGTTGATTTCCTGAAACCCTTAACTGACCTTGAAGTTAAAGAGAAAGAATCTGCTCGATTTGAATGTGAAATTTCTCGTCCAGGTGTAAAGGTAAATAATAATACTTTTTAATCTGAGTTACTCCTTGAACTAGTGATTCTTTTAAATTGACAACCTTATTATGTTGCTACAAAAGAACACAAAACTGAAATCTATGATATGTGTGTTAAAAACCATATTGATTTGTTCTAAAACAGGTGAAATGGTTTAAGGATGGCATTGAAATTAGAAAAGGCAGAAAGTATGACATCATTTCTAAAGGTGCAGAACACATTCTTGTTGTCAGTAAATGTGTCTTTGACGATGAAGCTGAATATGCTTGTGAAGCAAAAACAGCTCGAACTTCAGGCCTACTTACAGTGTTAGGTAAACACATTTTTTTAGAATCTAATCTATAATAAGAATTTTTTTTTTTTTTTTGCTGAAAGGCTTTAATCATCTTTCTAAATTCTTGTTGCAGAGGAAGAAGCTGTTTTCACAAAAAATCTTCCTGATCTTGAAGTAAATGAAAATGACACTGTAAAATTGAGCTGTGAAGTTTCAAAGCCTAATGCCGAAGTCAGTTGGTTTAAAGGAGATGAAGAAGTGCCTGATGGTGGTAGATTTGAACACATTTCTGAAGGCCGGAAGAGAACTCTTCTGATACGTAATGCTCATCCTGAAGATGCTGGCAAATATACTTGCAAGCTCCGAAGCTCTAGTACAACAGGAAAACTTACTGTACATGGTAAGAGAGGTATTTTGGTGGCCTTGTTTTCTGGAAAAAAAAATTTAGAAAATCAATAAGAATACACAACTTGGTCTATTCATAAGTGAAATAAAATAAAAATTTATATATCTACAAAAAATGTTTTATTTCAGAACTTGCAGCAGAATTTCTTACCAGACCACAAAATCTTGAGGTGCTTGAAGGAGACAAAGCTGAATTTGCCTGTTCGGTATCAAAAGAGGCAATTACAGTACAGTGGCTGAGGGGTGACACGGTCCTGGAGCCTGGTGATAAGTACGACATCATTTCAGATGGCAAAAAGAGAACACTTGTGGTTAAAGACTCTATTCCTGGAGATGCAGGAAAGTATACTGTCATGGTTGGTGAAGCTAAAGCTACAGCACGCTTAACAGTGATTGGTAAGTTTTATTTTATTAACGTGCAGGTGCACATTTTGTTCTTGCACATTTCTTATGTGCAATGTCCTATTTCTTCTGTTTTCTCAATTTCAGAAAAACTCAGGATTATAACTCCCCTTAAGGACCAAGAAGTTAATGAAGGTCAAGAAATCATCTTCAACTGTGAAGTCAATAAAGAAGGTGCCAAAGAGAAGTGGTACAAAAATGATGAGGCAATATTTGATAGTGCAAAATACATTATTGTCCAGAAGGATTTAGTTTACACTCTCAGAATCAGAGATGCACAGTTAAAAGATCAAGCTTCCTATACCATCTCACTGTCAAACCAAAGAGGTGAACATGTCAAAAGTTCTGCTGCCTTGACAATATTAGGTAAATAGCTTGCACTGTATTAAAATTAGTTCATCATCTTATATTCAATTTCACATCAGGATTATAAGGATGAGAATTAAGCAGTTTGAGTTTTTTTGTCTTAACAGAGGAGGATCTCCGAATTGTTGAGCCCCTTGAAGACATTGAGACTATGGAAAAGAAAACTGTCACATTCTGGTGCAAAGTAAATCGCCTTAATGCAACCCTCAAATGGACAAAGAATGGTGAAGAGATCACATTCAACAAGCGCATTTTGTACAAAATTGATAAATACAAACACTCACTCATCATTAAAGACTGTGGGTTTATAGATGAAGGTGAATACACTGTTACTGCTGGGCAAGACAAATCTGTTGCAGAGCTTCTCATCACAGAAGCACCGGCAGACTTCATTGAACATCTCCGGGACCAGACCGTCACTGAATTTGATGATGCTGTCTTTACATGTCAGCTTTCCAAAGAGAAAGCCAGTGTAAGATGGTACAGAAATGGAAGAGAAATCAAAGAAGGCAAAAAGTATGTATATTTTATTATGCTTGTTAATATACTAACCATGCTTGCTTTACTTTGTTGCATTGTCCAGAAACTAAAATACTGCTTGCTTTTCTCCCCCATAAAGGTATCAGTTTGAAAAGGATGGAAATCTGCACAGATTAATCATAAAAGACTGTAGACTAGATGATGAGTGTGAATATTCCTGTGGAGTGGATGACAGGAAATCAAGGGCAAGACTTTTTGTTGAAGGTATGAGTAAAATTGAATGGGATTTATTTCTTCATTATTTAGTAATAACAAAAGCAATACAGAAGTAACACCAAATGAATGGACATTTATTTCAGAAATACCTGTTGAGATCATCCGACCACCACAAGATATTTATGAAGCTCCTGGTGCAGATGTCATCTTCATGGCTGAGTTGAATAAAGATGGTGTAGAGGTCAAATGGTTGAGGAACAACATGATTATCATCCAGGGTGACAAACATCAGATGATGAGTGAAGGAAAGGTCCACAGGTTGCAGGTGTGCGAGATAAAGCCCCGTGACCAAGGGGAATACAGATTTATTGCCAAAGATAAGGAAGCTAGAGCTAAGCTTGAATTAGCTGGTAAGTTGCTTGTTTTGTGTTTCTTTTATAAAATCTTTGATTAGTGAATTAACTATTTAACTCAATTCATTTTTGTTCTTTCAAAGAACTGAATTAAAATGAATACATAGTCAGGCTGAGGAAGGTGCATCTGTTAAGCTGTATGAACTATAACTCAGGCAACAAACATTTTTTTTTAATTATATCATGCTTCTTCAATTGTTGAGGAAAACATAGGTCACTTTCCAGTGTCTATACCAAAGATCATGAACTGACCTTAAAGGACACAGAACCTTTTCATTGGGTCACTGCAGATCTGAAACATGAAAAATATTTAGCCTACTCATTTCAGTCATATAAGGCATTTAATTCCTAATTGTCTATTTTACAGGATCAGACCAGTAAAATGCATTAAATTGATGCTCAAAAAGCAACTCTCTCTTCCTTGGTTTTATAGGAGGACACACTACATACCAACTAGCCTGAGTTTCTTTTTCTAGAGCAATCTAAGGAATGTATGAAGGATTTGCTTAGAATTTACATGTCAGCTCCTTTTACTTTTCTATGTTAGCTTCTTTGCTGACTATACAAATGTATGATATTTTTTTAATATGTAAGTACTTACTTGTCACACTGATCTTCCTTAGCTGCACCCAGAATCAAGACTGGTGATCAAAACCTTGTGGTTGATGTTGGGAAGCCTTTAACAATGACTGTTCCATATGATGCCTACCCAAGAGCAGAAGCTGAGTGGTTGAAAGAGGAGGAAAGTCTGCCCACAACAACTGTTGATACAACAGCTGACTGCAGTACCTTCAAAATTTATGAAGCAAAGAAATCAGATAAGGGAAGATACAAGGTTATCCTTCGAAACAAACATGGCCAGGCAGAAGCATTCATCAATGTAGAGGTCATTGGTAAGTACTCTCATCATTAAAACCTTGCTTACATCTATTTAAGCCATGGAGTCGGGAACCGGGGGGAAGATGATGCAATGCCTGAAAATATTGTTCTATCTTTGTTAGATGTTCCGGGTCCAGTTAGAAACTTGGAAGTCACTGAAACTTATGATGGTGAAGTTGGCCTCGCCTGGCAAGAGCCAGAAAGTGATGGTGGAAGTAAAATATTAGGCTATGTTATTGAAAGACGTGATATCAAGCGTAAGACCTGGATTATGGTCACTGATCGTGCTGAAAATTGTGAATACACTGTTACTGGACTTCAGAAAGGAGGAGTTGAGTACCTCTTCCGTGTTAGTGCACGGAACAGAGTGGGCACTGGTGAGCCAGTGGAAACAGAGAGACCTGTGGAAGCTAAGAGCAAATTTGGTGAGCAGAAGTTATGAAAAAGTCAGTGTTTGATGACATTGTAAAAAAAGCAGTACAAACTCTAAGAATAGGTATAAACCACATACCTTGTTTTCCTTTTTCTCCCCAAAATAAAATGCAGAAGTTCCTGGTCCTCCTCAAAACGTAGAAGTTACTGATGTGAGCAGGTTTGGAGCTACCCTTACCTGGGAACCACCTGAGTATGATGGAGGATCTCCAATTACTGGCTACGTTATTGAACTGCGTAACAGAGCTTCCATCAAATGGGAACCAGCTATGACTACTGGAGCTGATGAACTGTCAGCTGTCCTGACTGATGTTGTGGAAAACGAAGAATATTTCTTCAGAGTTAGAGCTCAAAACATGGTTGGAGTTGGCAAACCAAGTCCTGCTACACGTGCAGTAAAAATTATGGACCCAGTCGGTAAGTATGCAAACCCTTATTGTGGTTACATTGTGACACAGGGACATTTTGGCTGTTTATAAATTACATGTGCGGGGAAGTTCAATTGAGAAACATGTGTGCTGCAAATACCACGTACAGTTAGATTTTTCCTACTTCTGTCCTTCAAATGTATCAGAACTACCTTGCTACCATTTGGTTGAGTAAGAACTCCAAATACTTTCGCTCTGAAATTAGAATTCAACCTCAATTTCTAAAAAAGGGTTTAGAAAAAAAATATGCAAAGGCTGTAAAAAGAGTACTTTAAGGTATAGACAGCTGATAAGCAGAACCATACTCCTTCAGCAGTTGCAAAAATTTATTTTTCTCAAATTATTTTCAGAGAGACCAAGTCCTCCCATTAACCTTGATCATTCAGATCAAACTAAGTCATCAGTGCAGCTTACATGGGAACCTCCTCTTGAAGATGGAGGAAGCCCAGTCTTGGGCTATATTGTTGAAAAGCAAGAGAAAGGAACAGACAAATGGATTCGCTGTAACCCAAAACTGGTACCTGCTCTTACTTTTAAGGTAAGATGTTCTGTTCACCAACGAAGTACTCAAAATGTGTAGATATCTTTAATATGAGTAAAAATATGATTGCTTGGGTTTTTTAGGTAACTGGATTGAAACCAGGATCCAGTTATTACTACAGAGTCTCAGCAGAAAATGCAGCTGGTAGANNNGACCCAGCGGAGGCTATTGGTCCATTAACTGCAGATGATACTTTTGGTAAGCCATATACTATTTATTAAAGATAATTAATCAGATAAGACACAGAATTAAAATGTATCTTGTGGGTAATATGTATATTTTTCACCAGATAACTGTGATGCCAACTAGTATAAAGAGCTTTAGACCTTTGAGATTCTGAGCTATTCCCCCTCCGTTATGAATTCTGCAGATAATAAGCTGTACTATTAGATAGAGACCTATTAGGCTGCCTGAAAAGCAAGGCATGAACTTTTGTCTCCTGACTTGACTTTGTGGAAGGTGGGAGGTAGCAGAAGGAGAAAAAGGCAGAGAAAATACAAATTTTTTATATTAATGGGCAAATTAGATCTCCTACTTGATAAGGCTAAGCTGCCTTATCATCTCACAGATTTCTAAAAAATGTTTAGCCAGGAGAGGTAGGGAGTGTTAAGCTACAGCTAGGCCTAGACAGCTCCAACATTGAGACTGAGATACAGTCAGAATCAGCCTCTCAACAGAGCTAACATTAGCCATATTCAGAATGTCTGAAAATATTTCGTCAAATCCATTTTTCTCTTTTTCCAGTTGGACCTACGATGGACCTAAGTGCATTTAAAGATGGGCTGGAGGTTATTGTTCCAGAGCCAATCAAGATCCGTGTTCCTATCACTGGCTACCCTGTGCCAACTGCCACATGGTCTTTTGGTGATCAAGTCTTAGAAGAGGGAGATCGTGTAACAATGAAGACCACAGCCTCCTTTGCAGAACTTGTAATCACTCCAAGTGAACGTCCAGACAAGGGAATTTATTCCTTAACATTAGAAAACCCTGTGTCATCTGTTTCAGGAGAAATTGATGTTAATGTCATTGGTAAGTGCACCAATATATTTGTGTATATATTCTAGCAATAACATATCATGTTTGCCTTGCTAAGACCTAGTTAGGTTAATAATGTGAAATCACACAACTTTCAGTATACCAAATATATTAAAATATAACTAAAAATTAGAAATCCATCCTCAAAAAAAAATATCCCTCTTTTCTGGTGTTAATTATTCAACTTTGCTGCTTAAGGAAGAATGACTAAGAAGAGTAAGTCTTCTGGCAGATAGATTGCATATAGATCATCTGTCAAACTCTGATTGTGAACTAATTAATACAATTTCTGTGATTTCTAGCTTGTCCAAGTGCACCGAGAGAACTTAAAGTTTTAGACATAGTTAAGAATACAGTACAGCTGTCATGGGAACCTCCAGAAGATGACGGTGGAAGTCCAGTTACTGGCTATATAATTGAAAAACGTGAAGTGAGCCGGAAAACATGGAACAAAGTAAGTTCATGATTTCTCATTTCAATTTCTATTTGCTCTACTGTTTTCACATGTGCTACAGAATTTTGTGTCTAGTTTTGATAATTGCTCTTTGGAAATAAATTTTAGAAACACATTGGGCCTTTCTTCTCTTTAGGTTATGGACCATGTTGTTGACCAAGAATTCACTGTACCTGACCTTATCCAAGGAAAAGAATATATATTTAGAGTTTCTGCATGTAATAAATGTGGCCCAGGAGAACCTGCATATATTGATGAACCTGTAGATATGTCAGCACCAGCAAGTGAGTCAATTGTTTCACATGAGGCTGATTTCCTGTTTCTGAAATCTTGCTGATTTTTTTCATAACATGTAAAAACAAAAAATCTTCCTTAGGCTAGTTTCTAAGACCCTGTATATTTTTAATTTTTAATAGCGGTGCCTGATCCACCAGAGAATGTTAAATGGAGAAATCCAACATCAAAAGGAATCTTCCTAATGTGGGAGCCTCCCAAATATGATGGTGGTGCCCGCATTAAGGGTTATCTGGTAGAAAAATCCCAACGTGGCACAGACAAGTGGGAGATATGCGGGGAGCCTGTTGTCGAAACAAAGTAAGTAAATTAAAATCAGAAAGTATATCATTTTAACTAACAGAATCATCCTCACCACCTTAAATATCTCGATTATTTTTTTAATAAACAGAATGGAAGTAACAAAGCTCGTGGAAGGGGAATGGTATGCATATCGGGTTAAGGCTTTGAACAGAATAGGAGCTAGCAAGCCAAGTAAGCCAACAGATGATATTCAGGCAATTGATGCAAAAGGTAATTACTTCAATCACTGAATTACAATAGCTACTTTATTTTTACCAGTCTCTGAAATACTGTTTCTATAACATTGTTTTCATTCTCTCCTGAATCAGAGGCTCCAGAAATTTTCTTAGATGTGAAGCTTCTCGCTGGACTTACTGTGAAAGCTGGAACTAAAATTGAGCTACCAGCTAAAGTAACTGGAAAGCCTGAGCCCCAGATTACTTGGACCAAGGCTGACAAAATTTTGAGACCTGACGACAGAATCACCATCGAAACCAAACCTAATCATTCTACAGTCACTATTACAGACAGCAAGAGGAGTGACAGTGGAACCTATATTATAGAAGCTGTAAATTCCAGTGGACGTGCTACTGCTGTTGTTGAAGTTAATGTTCTTGGTATGCGTGTATTTTATGTTGTTTATAAAAATCATTAGTAATGTATTGGTGAATGCAAGCAGAAGATTAACATTTACATCTTGTCTTCTACAGATAAACCTGGTCCACCAGCTGCATTTGATGTATCAGAAATCACAAATGAATCCTGCCTTCTGACGTGGAATCCTCCACGAGATGATGGGGGTTCTAAAATTACAAACTATGTCCTTGAGAAAAGAGCTACAGACAGTGAAATATGGCACAAATTGTCATCAACTATTAAGGATACAAAATTCAGAGCTACCAATTTAACTCCTCATAAAGAATATGTGTTCCGAGTCAGTGCCGAGAACATGTACGGTATTGGGGAGCCAGCACAGTGTGAACCCATCATTGCAAAATATTCATTTGGTTAGTTAATTAAATTAATGTTAAATTTTTACAATATTTTAACAGGGGAAAAAAGCCAAACATATGTGTGATTATTTTCTTTTTTTTAAAAATTTGTTAATTTGTACAGATCCACCAGGCCCTCCAACAGGTCTCAAGCCTACAGAAGTGACTAAAGATTCAGTCACCTTAACTTGGAATGAACCAGATGAAGATGGTGGCAGCCCCATAACTGGATACTGGGTTGAAAGATATGATCCTGAGCAAGATAAATGGATAAAATGCAATAAAATGCCAGTGAAAGATACCACATTCAAGTAAGACTGTAGTCAGTTTAGTCTGAAGTAGGTCACAGAGACATAAAAATGTAACAACAGGTTTTTAAACAAGCATTGTTCTTACCGTGTTTCCCTGTTTCTGTAAGTTTAGATTCAACTAACATCTGATGGCATACTTTTTCGATAAATAGTTCTAAAGACCATCTTTACAGAACAGTGAACCATCTCTTTTTTTTAAATAGAATCATAGAATAGTTTGGGTTGGAAGGAACCTTTGAAGGTCATCTTGTCCAATTTCCCATGTAAAGAGCAACTAGATTCAGTTGGTCAGAGCCCAGCCCAACCTGATCTTGAATGTTTCCATAGCTGGGGCAACTACCACCTCTCTGGGCAACCTGTTCTACTGTTTCACCACCCTCATTGTAAAAAATTTCCTTATAACAAGTCTAAATTTTCCATTTTATTTTAAAGGCATCACCCATTGCAAGAGGCCCTTGTTAAAAAGTTTTGACATGGGGTCTCACCAAAGTGGAGTAGAACACTATGTTTAATAATTTCAGTGCTATGTGACTCTTCATAGGACATTCTCTTAACCTCATGAAGTTCAAGGGGAACAAGTGCAAGGTTCTGCACCTAGGCCGGAACAATCCTCACCATCAGTACAGACTGGGCGATGAGGTGTTAGAAGGCAGGCCTGAGGAAAGGGACTTGGGGGTGTTGATGGATGAGAAGCTGGACATGAGCAGGCAGTGGGCACTTGCAGCCCAGAA
>JAOXNG010000064.1:34802349-34815137 GCA_028566535.1 Scolopax minor
CTGGAGACATTCAAGGTGAGGCTCGACGAGGCCCTGGGCAACCTGGTCTAGTTGGAGGTGTACCTGTGACTGCAGGGTGGTTGGACTAGATGACCTTTGAAGGTCCCTTCTGGCCCAGATGATTCTATGATTCTAAAATAGCAGACATAGCCATCTCAAATAACGGTTTGCCAAAACCCTGGATTTTTTTTTCTCCTGATACTCATATTAACTAACAACCATGGAACATGCAAAAATGTAAGATGACTCTCAAAACTTTGGTTTCTGTGTCATGGTGCACCATTTTATTGCTGACAAAATACCTACTTTGAATGTTCACCGTTTCATAAAACATCATTAGCAGTAATTTGGGTATTTTCAGATTTTACCAAGTACTAAATAGTAGAAGGAATAATGTTTTAGGCATGAGTTAACGTGTAGATTTGGTTTAATCAAACATCATTTTTATTTCCAGAGTTAAAGGTCTTACAAATAAGAAGAAATATAAGTTCCGTGTCTTGGCAGAGAATCTTGCAGGACCTGGAAAACCAAGCAAGGAAACAGAGCCAATATTAGTGAAAGACCCAATTGGTATAATAAACACATTTTTAATGGTTTAATTTAAGAACAACAAAAAATCTCTTTGTTTTCAATCATGTAATTAATACTGGGCTTGTCTTTAGATCCACCATGGCCTCCTGGAAAGCCAACTGTGAAAGATGTTGGCAAGACATCATTATTCCTGAATTGGACAAAGCCAGAACACGACGGAGGGGCAAAGATCGAATCTTACGTCATTGAATTGCTAAAGACTGGAACAGATGAGTGGGTGAGAGTAGCTGAAGGAGTTCCCACAACTGAACACTTCCTCAAAGGGCTTATGGAGAAACAAGAATATTCATTCCGTGTAAGAGCTGTGAACAAGGCTGGTGAGAGTGAGCCCAGTGAACCCAGTGACCCTGTACTGTGCAAGGAGAGGCTCTGTGAGTATTTTTCAGAATGTGCTGCTACTGCAGATTTGGGGCCTTTGTCTTTAAAAACCCTATATCTGCCTGTCTCTGTAGGTACCAAGTGAACTCTTGGAAGGTTTATTAAGTATTAGAATTTCACCTGCTTCAGCTAAGAAAATACAAAGCTTTAATGGTTTTTTGTGTATTCACTGTCTTCCAAGATCTTTGATGGGAAATACATTAATTTGTTTTACCTTCTTTTTCTATTTTACAGATCCTCCTTCACCCCCTCGGTGGCTTGAGGTTATCAATATTACTAAAAATACAGCAGATCTTAAATGGACAGCACCAGAAAAAGATGGTGGTTCCCCAATTACCAACTACATTGTAGAAAAGAGAGATGTAAGGCGAAAAGGCTGGCAGACAGTTGATACAACAGTGAAAGATACCAAGTACACAGTGAGCCCACTGACTGAAGGCTCATTGTATGTGTTCCGTGTGGCTGCTGAAAATGCCATTGGGCAGAGTGACTACTGTGAAATTGAAGATTCAGTGCTTGCTAAAGATACTTTCAGTAAGTTTCAGATTTCCTTACTGAGTGATCAGTAGAAACAGCTCAAGTGTAATGGATTCCTATTCTTATAATGTGTGTATTTTTTTCTTTAGCAACCCCTGGGCCTCCCTATGCTCTTACAATAGTTGAAGTAACAAAAGGTCATGTTGATTTGAAATGGGAACCACCTAAGAATGATGGTGGCAGACCTATTCAAAGGTAAGGTCATTTACAGTTCGTTTAGTGTTTCCTGTAGATGAAGATTTTTTTGTGAATGAGGACATTTCTCTCAAAATGTTTAAATTTTAAATGATCACATTTTATATGAAAAAGAGGTAGATGGATATAAGGATCTAAAATCAGATTAAATTAAAATGCAACCATATCTCCAGTTCCTCTAGAACTGTGTCCACCTAGACCCATCTACCAAGTAAAATTATTATATTTTCCTTCTGCTGTAGTTTCTCATTCAAACTGTATACACTCAGCTAAGGTGAAGCCTCATCTATCTTATGTGAATTGTCTTCATTATTACATTTTTCCAAGAAACTTTTTGGGTGGTTTCTAACATCCTTTTCTTTAGTTTCTGAAGTATCTGTCCTCTGAAATTCACCTTGAATTCCAGATAGATTTTTTTCTACTTTATATTTTCACAATTCCTCTCTTTCCCAATCACAGCAAACATATCTTAAACTGACAACTACAGAGCTCTGCCTGAAGCAACATAAGTTGTTTAATTTGTATCACTTTCCCATCACCTATCATAGGCAGAATTTTGACAGCTGAGTAACTCACAGATAATATGTACAAATATTCTCAGTGGATTAACCACTGAGATCAAAACTAGAAATATACAAGTATAGCTTGTTTGTTTGGTTTTTTTTCTCTGTAACATACAAAAACCTGAGAGTACCACAAAAGTTCAAGAACTGGCTTTTAGAATTGGGTCTCTCAGTAGTGTCAGCCCCATTATGTCCAAGACCTAACAAGACTACTAGGAGAAAGTGACAAATATGTGAAATAAATTTAATTGAATACATTACTTATTACTCTCTCTACTTTTCCATTGGCCAAACTATTTTGATCATTCTGTATCTATTTAATCAAGCAAGAAGTCTGAAGTATTCATATTTTAACACTGATAGTATTTTCCCCAATTTATTCAGATATGTTATTGAAAAGAAAGAAAAACTAGCCACTCGTTGGGTAAAAGCTGGCAAGACAGCTGGTCCAGATTGCAATTTCAGAGTGACTGATGTCATTGAAGGCATAGATGTACAATTCCAGGTTCGTGCAGAAAATGAAGCTGGCTGTGGCCATCCCAGTGAACCAACTGACCTCATTCATATTGAAGATCCTACAAGTAAGTAGTAGTATAATATACAGTGCATGGATTATGGAAGCAGTGTGTACTGTGTAGAACAGATATTCTGGGAGAAAGATGACACAATTCTTTTCCATTTCTACAGGCCCTCCTTCACCTCCTCAAGATTTACATGTCACAGATGCAGGTCGAAAGCATATTTGCATTGCATGGAAACCACCTGAGAAGAATGGTGGAAGCCCTATTATTGGGTATAATGTTGAGATGTGCGAAGCAGGAACTGAAAAATGGATGCGAATCAATTCTCGTCCAATAAAAGATCTAAAATGTAAAGTGGAGGAAGGTGTTGTTCCAGACAAGGAATATGTGCTGAGAGTCAGAGCTGTCAATGCTGTTGGAGCTAGTGAGCCATCAGACATCTCAGAAAAAGTTGTTGCCAAGGACCCAGACTGTAAGAATAGATTCCTTTTTTCTTTTTTTTTGAACATCTGCAAAACTGAAAAAAAAAGAATGGCGTTCAGCAACTTTCTAGTAATATTGTAATTACTTTTACAGGTAATCCAACCATTGATCTAAAAACCCGTGACATCGTTGTTGTTAAAGGACAGAAATTAAGTATCCCTATACCCTTCAGAGCTGTTCCATCCCCAACTATAACATGGCACAAAGATGGCAAAGAGTTGAAAGCTGGTGACAGAACAACAATGAAGAGTGACTACACCTCTGCATTGCTTGAAGTCATAGACAGTGTTCATGCTGATGCTGGTGTTTATACTATCACATTGGAGAACAAGCTGGCATCAACAACTGGCTCAGTCAATGTCAAAGTCATAGGTAACTAGGCTTCCTCCATTCTGAGAAAGATACTATCCTCACTGAGCCCTGTGCTGAGAAAAGACGGGGCTAAGAAAATCCCTTTTCTGCCACATGGAAGAATCACTTCAACTCAGACACACGTAGAATTCCATAAACGTATTAATGTTACAAAATCCCATTAAAAAAAATAATTAACCCTAAATTAGTCTAATTAGTCAGTGGCTGCTCAAAACCCAATTATTTTGAACAGTCATCATATAAATATAAAGAAGCCCATAAGAATTCTCTATATTTTTCACCTTTAGTAACACAAGTTCATATATATGCTGTATAGACAACATTTGTGGTTTTGATCTGCATTCTGCAAAGTAAAGAAATGCAATATAATTTAATATTTGTAATAACAGTTTGCCATCTATTTAGTTAGCTAATTTTATTATTCTTATTTAAAACAGGTCCACCTGGACAATGTAAAGACATTAAGGCAAGCGAAGTAACTAAGAATTCTTGCAAAGTGTCCTGGGAACCTCCAGACTTTGATGGTGGTACTCCTATTCTGCATTATGTTCTGGAACGCAGAGAAGCTGGTCGTAGAACATATATCCCAGTCATGTCTGGTGAAAATAAGCTTTCATGGCAAGTCAAAGATCTTATTCCAAACAGTGAATATTACTTCCGTGTTAAAGCTGTAAATAAGATTGGAGGAGGTGAATATCTTGAACTAAGAAACCCAATCATTGCAGAAGACCCAAAGC
This sequence comes from Scolopax minor, assembly GCA_028566535.1. NCBI lineage: Eukaryota > Metazoa > Chordata > Aves > Charadriiformes > Scolopacidae > Scolopax > Scolopax minor. The sequence goes on from JAOXNG010000064.1 coordinate 34,806,727, forward strand.
GTAAGTTTTTTTTTTTCTATGAAATAATCTAGAAAATTTAATTTTAATTAAAATCTTTGTGCTTTCTTTTCTCATATGATTCGTCTTTTTCTACTCTTCCACAGAGCCTCCAGATCCTCCTGTTGACCTTGAGGTTCATAATCCAACATCAAAATCAGTAACACTTACATGGAAACCACCCCTGTTTGATGGTGGAAGCAAGATTATGGGCTACATAATAGAAAAGCTTGAAAAGGGCAAGGAGAGATGGGAGAGATGCAATGACTATCTGGTACCTCTATTAACCTACCCAGTGAAAGGTCTTGAGGAAGGAAAGGAATATCAGTTTCGGGTTCGTGCTGAGAATGCTGCTGGCATCAGTGAACCTTCTCGGATTACTCCTTTTGTGAAAGCTGTGGATCCTATTGGTATGAATCCCTCATTCAATTGTTTGTAGCAATTGCTATATATTCTCAAATATAGTGGAAGATTCTACTCTCCATTTACCTTTCTGTGTTATTACAGAGGCTCCAAAAGTCTTCCTTGCTGCAAACCTGCAGTCTGGCCTTGAGGTGAAGAGAGGTGATGAGATCATACTTGAGGCACATATTTCAGGATCGCCTTATCCATCTATCACTTGGCTGAGGAATGATGAAATTGTCAGACCAGAGGAAATCAAGAAGAGAGTAACAACATATACGAGGAAAAAGAAAGGTGAAGCTGAAGAAGAGGAACCTTTCCAGCTTTCACTGCCAGAACGTATGAGCATTGACAACCATAAAGAAGGAGAGTCAGTACTATCAATTCGTGACTCCATCAGAGCTGACCATGGCACGTTTACAATTAAAGTGGAAAATGATCATGGTGTTGCAAAAGCCTCATGTGAAGTCAATGTGTTAGGTTCGTAATGATTGTCCTCAAAACTCCCTAGTTGTTCAGAGTATTGCATAAGCAGTGTACAAGATGAATAATCATATTTTTTCTTAATTTACTAATAGATACACCAGGACCTCCAGTCAACTTTGTATTTGAAGATGTGAGGAAAAATTCTGTCATTTGCAAGTGGGAGCCTCCCCTTGATGATGGTGGAAGTGAAATCCTAAACTATGTGCTGGAAAAGAAAGATAATACAAAAGCTGAAATGGGCTGGGTCACTGTCAATTCAACACTCAGGCATTGCAAATTCCATGTAACAAAACTAATTGAAGGAAAAGAATATCTCTTCCGTGTGCTTGCTGAAAACAGAGTTGGATCAGGGCCACCGTGTATTTCAAAACCAATGACAGCAAAAGACCCTTTCTGTAAGTTTTAATTTTGAAATGCAACCTTTCCAGAAAACCTGTGTAAAGCTGCACAGACTGTTAGAACACACAGCCTCATCTATGTGAATGTTTCCCAGAAAAAACTTGACCAATGTAATTATTATTTATTGCACATTTTAAACCATAGAAATAAAGAGAAAAATTAAAAAGATCATAATGTCAGTACTCAAAAAAATAAGAATGACAATCATGGTCACAAAACTTTACCCTTAAAACACTTAATATCTGAATAGTGATATTCTCTGTGTTCAATAGACTAATATTCTTACCAAAAGAGAGAATCCCTGCAAGTTTGATTACTGATTGCAGTTAGGAATCAAATTTTCTGAGAAAGAGACTAGAAGAACTATGAATGACTTAAAAATAGTAATTTCTTAGACCTCTCTTAGTTTTGAGTAACCTCGGAAGAAAACAGCAATGATGACAAAATTATAATTCTTTTTTTCAGCTCCACCAGATCCACCTAATAAGCCTGATGTGCAAGATGTTACCAGCAACAGTATGTTGGTTAAATGGAATGAACCAAAAGACAATGGCAGCCCGATCACAGGATATTGGATTGAAAAACGTGAAATTAATAGTACTCATTGGGCTCGTGTCAACAGGAACCTTGTGAATGCTTTGGAAATAAAAGTTGAAGGACTTTTGGAAGGATTAACCTACATCTTTAGAGTATGTGCTGAAAATGCAGCTGGCCCTGGTAAATTTAGTCCACCATCAGATCCAAAAACTGCACAGGATCCAATAAGTAAGTAGCTTAGAAGAAGCTAATAGCAGACAGGTGACAGAATAGTATTCATAGCCTTTAGCCCATTTACACCTATTTATTTATATATACCTATTTATTTTTTTATAGTGCCACCTGGTCCACCAATTCCAAGGGTTGCTGATACAAGCTCAACTTCTATTGAGTTAGAATGGGAACCTCCTGCATATAATGGTGGTGGAGATATCACTGGATACCATGTATACAAACAACTGATGGGAGTAAACGAGTGGTCACGTTGCACAGAGAAACCCATTAAGGTTCGACAGTATACTGTTAAAGAAGTCAGAGAAGGTGCAGACTATAAACTCCGTGTTACTGCACTTAATGCAGCTGGTGAAGGACCACCTGGTGAAACCGAACCAGTAACAGTTGCAGAACCCCAAGGTATTGCAATTGTATTACATTCAAGAAATGTCCAGCTGCATAAAAGGTGTTTTTGGATCTCTCCCTTGAACTAACAAACTGTTTCTCTCTCTTCTGCAGAGCCTCCCACTGTTGAGCTGGATGTTTCTGTCAAAGCAGGCATTCAAATCATGGCTGGGCAAACTATTAAAATTCCTGCTACTGTGACAGGCCGTCCTACTCCCACCATTGCATGGGCTGTGGAGGAGGGTGAATTAGACAAAGATCGAGTTGTTATTGAAAACGTTGGCACAAAATCTGAATTAACCATTAAGAATGCATTGAGAAAAGACCATGGAAGATACGTAATTACTGCTACGAATAGCAGTGGTTCCAAATCTGCAGGAACCAGAGTAGAAGTATTTGGTGAGAAGAAATATTCCCTGCCTGAAATCAACTAAGCATTTTTGATAATGTAATCTTTGGGCTTTATCCTATTTTCTTTATTTTGTTTTTCAGATGTTCCTGGGCCGGTCCTTGACCTAAAGCCAGTGGTTACAAACAGAAAGATGTGTTTGCTTAACTGGTCTGATCCTGAAGATGATGGTGGCAGTGATATCATAGGCTTCATTGTTGAACGAAAGGATGCCAAAATGCATACATGGAGGCTAGCTGTAGACACAGAGAGATCTAAATGTGACATTACAGGTCTAGTTGAAGGACAGGAATATAAATTCCGTGTTAGTGCCAAGAACAAGTTTGGTACTGGTCCACCTGTTGAAATAGGACCCATTCTTGCAGTTGATCCGTTAGGTAAGATGATTATTTGTATGGACTTTTTAAACAATTTGTAATTGTAGGTTATTAAACCAGTATTATTACGTAGATTGCTTTCTATACAGAAAGTATCTATTTTTCTGCTACACGGATAAGGCGTCTGCCCTCGATTAATTACTTCAGTCAGATCTCTGAATCAGTTCTGTAAAACTACTATGGTTCTTTATATAACAAAATACTGATGTCAGCTGAGACATTGCTCATTACCTTGTCATCTGCATACATGAGAAACCTTGTACTATCCATATTCAGATGTTTTGCATACAAAAGCTATAGCTTTAAAAATCCAGAGCTATTATATTCATGAGATTAAAAATTCTCTAATTTTTTAGTGATTTTTTTTTATTATTATTTATCTATGTTAATAGGCCCTCCAACGGCACCTGAGAGGTTCATGTACACAGAAAGGACGAAGTCAACCATTACACTTGATTGGAAGCCTCCACGTAGTGATGGTGGCAGTCCTGTCTTGGGATATATTGTTGAGAAGAGGAGACATGATTCAAAAGACTATGAAAGAGTTAATGCAAGGCTCTGTCCAAAAACATCTCTTCTTGTTGAAAAGCTTGATGAACTGCACATGTATGAATTCCGTGTCAAAGCTGTCAATGCTATTGGAGAAAGTGAACCATCATTGCCCCTCAATGTAGTTATACAAGATGATGAAGGTATATCTGCTTTAAAGAAATCCAGATATTTCCACAACACTGCAAGGCAATTTCTCTGTTTCACCTCCATCTTCACTCTCATTTTTCTTCCTGTTTTCAGTACCTCCAACTGTTACATTACGTTTGGCTGTGAGGGGAGATACTATCAAAGTGAAGGCAGGAGAACCAGTTAATATTCCTGCTGATGTGACAGGTCTGCCAATGCCAAAGATTGAATGGGATAAGAATGAAGTTTTAATTGACCAAACATCCGATGCACTTAAGATAACCAAGGAAGAAGTATCTAGAAGTGAGGCAAAAACTGAACTTATCCTGCCTGCAACAGTGAGGGATGATAAAGGCACTTACACTGTGAGAGCTACCAATCGTCTTGGCACTGCATTTCGCAATGTGCATGTTGAAGTTTATGGTAAGGATGTGACATTTTAATAAAATGACAGCTAATAAAATTCTTTAGCCTTTTCCTTAATGTAATTCTATGCTCTATTGCTTTCATACAGATCGTCCTTCTCCACCAAGAAATCTTGCTGTTTCTGATATTAAAGCAGAGTCATGTTACTTAACATGGGATGCACCTCTTGATAATGGTGGTAGTGAAATTACCCATTACATTATTGAGAAACGTGATGCTAGTAGGAAGAAATCTGAGTGGGAAGAAGTCTCCAAAAGCGCTGTTGAGAGAAGATTTGGGGTAATTAATAAAATATCTTTATTACATGCTTTAGTATGCATGAAAAATAATGTTAGTACACATCTAATGAAAACTTCTACTTATATAGACACCTATGCTCGTGCTCCATTTAGACTCCAGAATTATTGGATGAATGTTGCCCATCTATGTACTCGTATTTTCTTCATGGGACAAAACAAAAGAAATTGTTGTCTTTTGCTGCTTAATCGTAGCTGAGTTTAGAAGACATCTTCCTTTTCCTTTCCCAACATTTATTCATAGCTTTACCAACTGCAAAAACAAACATGATGACATTTTTATTTATGTTTGGTCCTATGAACATGAAATAAGAATATCCCCAAGTCATTGCAAACAGCTGTGCAGTATGTATAAACATAGATATGTTAATGAGATTACAAGATAGGATTTAAAGTGAAAACTGCTGAAAACTTCAAGTAAATTTATTCTGAAAGTAGCCAAGTATTGATTTAAATCTTATTTTTCAGGTATGGAATCTTGCAACAAATGAAAAATATCAATTTAGGGTCCGGGCTGTAAATAAATATGGAATAAGTGATGAGTGCCTCTCAGAAAAAGTTGTTATTAAGGATCCTTACGGCCTTCCTGGGCCTCCTGGAAAGCCAAAAATTCTAGATCGCACCAGATCATCAATGCTGGTAACTTGGGAGCCTCCTTTGGATAATGGTGGCAGCCCAATAACTGGCTATTGGCTGGAGAAGAGAGAGGTGGGAGGTGTCTATTGGTCACGTGTTAACAGGGCTCCAGTAACAAAACCAGCAGTAAAAGGTCTAGAATACAACGTGCTTCGTTTGGCTGAAGGTGTAGAATACCAATTTAGAGTTATGGCTGAAAATCTTGCTGGAATTGGCCCTCCCAGTGAACCATCAGATCCAGCTTTAGCAGCTGATCCCATATGTAAGTATATAATTTATATGACTATTTTTAAGGACTATATCACACCAGAAACAAAATGTGCTACTATTATTTATATTGAATTTAATGCAATTAATCCAATTCATTAAACCAAAACGAATATATTGACACAAAGTAGTTAAGTAGTTTCCTCTGTCAACATTTTAAAAATAATCAGCATTAATTTACTTTATCTCTTTTATGAACCTCAAACTGTGATTACACCAATGCAAATATTGCCAAATAAACCAGTCAGATTTTTATATTATTGTTTTTCTTTAAGTTCAAATTCAATCTTTATCCTTGTACCTTAAGTATTCTTTAATGATATATGTAATATATGTAATTAGTATGCATGTTCTAGGATTATGTACTCTATGTATGACAAGAAAATGAAAATACTTGCATTCTTATAGAAACTATTCAGAAAAAAGAGGTAGACACTAACTCTCAGGTAATTTTTACTTGCTCTTGTTTTACAAGTTGTGCCTGGTCCTCCATCTTGCCCAGAGGTCAAAGACAAAACCAAATCATCTGTAGCTCTTGCATGGAAGCCTCCACAAAAGGATGGTGGCAGTCCTATAAAAGGATATATTGTTGAAATGCAAGATGAAGGTAGTACTGACTGGAAGAAGGTGAATGAAGGAGACAAACTCTTTCCTACTTGTGAATGTGTTATTCCTGACTTAAAAGAACTCAGAAAATACCGATTTAGGGTGAAAGCTGTAAATGCTGCTGGAGAATCAGAACCAAGTCCTGCAACATCAGAAATACCTGTCCAAGATATTCTAGGTAAGTGTTCTTGGAATGAATTTAGATATTTACGTCTAAATGCCACCTACTGCGTTGAGTGTTCAAGAAGGATGTCAAGGAAGCCAAAGTAAAAAGAGAACAAACAATTATGCAAAAACGTAACAAAAGATTGACACACATTTTTGAAAATGTCATGATGAACATTTCCAGGGCAGGATCCATCAGAAAACTGATGGGATACCTACAGTAAAGCTAAGGAAATAATGTGTATTTTATGAAGAAATGACTACAACATTTTCTATTCGGATACTTCTCAGCTTCATTTTTGCACACCCAGCCTTTCTCACATAAACATGCATTCTGCATGCTTGTAAGGGGTTTTAGCTCAGTGCTGAAGAAATTTGCTTTCCATAGCTTTTAAAATTTACATATTAAAATATTTTTGCAGAGGAACCAGAAATCTTCCTTGATATAGGAGCACAAGATTTGCTCTCTTGTCGTGCTGGCACAACAATTAAAATCCCAGCTGTTATCAAGGGTCGTCCAATTCCAAAAACATTTTGGGAGTTTGAAGGAAAAGCAAAGACAACAGCAAAGGTTGGTAAAATAAAAAACTTTTTTCTACATGTGTTTCTAGACACTTAAGCCTATTGCCTTTTATCTTTACACTATTTCCCTTTGTTTGTAGGAGGGAGGTCATAACGTACCTGAAGAAGCTCAGGTAAAGCAAACAATTTTTGTAACTCTAGTATTGTCGCATTTTTCAAACATAAATATTTAAAGTTGGTCTATAACTTCTTTTTCTTTTTATAATATACAGGTGGAAGCAACTGATACACGTTCAGTGATTATCATCCCTGAGTGCAACAGAAGTCATTCTGGACGATACAGTATTACAGCAAAGAACAAAGCAGGACAAAAAACTGTGCATATTAGAGTCAATGTGCTTGGTATGGTTTACACATATTGAAGTGTTCAAATACTAGCTTGTAGTCTTATTTTTCTACCTATGTGAAATGGTTTCTGTTGTGCTTTTACCTTAACAGATGTCCCTGGTCCACCAAAAGACCTGAAAGTAAGTGATATCACAAGAGGTAGCTGTAAACTTTCATGGAAGATGCCAGATGATGATGGTGGAGATAGAATCAGAGGCTATGTTATAGAGAAAAGAACTATTGATGGGAAGGCCTGGACTAAAGTCAATGCAAACTGTGGAAGTACTTCCTTTGTTGTACCTGATCTCATATCTGGCCAAGAGTATTTCTTCCGGGTACGTGCAGAAAACCGTTTTGGTGTTGGACCTCCTGCAGAAACCATTCAACGAACCACAGCCAGGGATCCAATCCGTAAGTGCAATCAAAGTCAAAAAAATTATTTAAAGTCAGGTAGTACTGTACAGTGAATTTATTCACATTTGTGGTTTTTTTGTGAAGATCCTCCTGATCCACCTATTAAACTGAGAATTGGCCTGGTAACTAAGAACACAGTGAGCTTGACATGGAAACCACCAAAGAACGATGGTGGAGCTCCTGTTACACATTATAATGTTGAATGTCTCCGCTGGGATCGTACTGGAGAAGTGAAAGAGACTTGGAAGCAATGCAACAGACGTGATGTGGAAGAAACAAAGTTTACTGTTGAGGATCTTGTGGAAGGTGGAGAATATGAATTCAGAGTCAAAGCTGTAAATATAGCAGGTCCTAGTAGGCCTTCAGCTACTGTTGGTCCACTTGTTGTCAAAGACCAGACATGTAAGTACTGACTAACACCAATAAATACAAATTCTGTTTTAAAACTATGAAGTATTTTTGTATGTTAATTTTTTCAACTTTTCATTGTAGGCCCACCGTCTATTGAACTCAAAGAATTTATGGAGGTTGAAGAAGGAACAGATGTTAACATTGTGGCCAAGATAAAGGGTGTGCCTTTCCCCACATTAACATGGCTAAAAGCTTCTCCAAAGAAACCAGATGACAAAACACCAGTGCTGTATGATCAACATGTCAACAAGATCGTTGGTGAAGACACTTGCACTTTATTGATTCAACAGTCTCGCAGAAGAGAAAATGAGCTACACCAGGGAAAAATTTTGACCTGGTTGGATGGTAGTTTCCTTATTTCCTCCCATGTATTCTAAA